>LR750080.1:306935-505762 GCA_902729485.2 Mus minutoides
TCCTTCACGGAACTTCTTACACCTTTAGTGGTCTCCTGTTGGTCGAATTCTCTCCATATTCTGGCTACTAACCTCTGTCTGCTGGGCTGTTGGCAAAGGCTTTCTGCACTTCCGTGGCTGTGAAGGACTCTCTCTAATCTGACAAAAATCGTACTGGCCAGTTGTTGCTGCCCATGCTTCTCTGTGTCTCTGTCTCGTTCTGTGCCTGCAGATCAGGATGTAGCTCTCAGCTGCTTCCCTAACACCCTGCTTGCCTGAGTGCTATCATGTTCTCCACCATGACGGACAAAATCTCTGAAACTGTAAGCGAGCCCCCAACTAAACGCTCTCCCTTGTAAGAGCTGCCTTGGTCACGGTGCCTCTTCACAGCAAGACAGCAGCGTCTATTGGGGCAGCAGAAAGAAAACTAGGACAGAAACTGGTACCTGAGAGAGGTATGGCTGTGATGGCCCTAACCATGAGGCTTGTATACACTGGGTTGTTTTGAGGGAGGAGGGTCTTGAAGCTTCGGCTAGAAAAGCCACTGAGTGCTCAGAACTCAATAACCTACTGTGGGGACATGGAAGATGAAGCTAAGAACTTGTTGACAATGGAGGCCTGAAGGATGATTCAGAATGAAGTCTGGGATTCCCTCAAAGGCTAGCAAGGCTGGCCCTGTGGCGTTTCAACTTAAGAATCTGTGTTGTCCGCCAGGCGGTGGCGGCACAAGCCTTTAATCCCAGCACTTGGGAGGCAGAGGCAGGCGGATTTCTGAGTTCAAGGACAGCCTGGTCTACAAAGTGAGTTCCAGGACAGCCAAGGCTATACAGAGAAACCCTGTCTTGGAAAAAAAAAAATCTGTGGTGTCTCATCGGCTGCGATCAACAAGATCCTAGTCTTACTGAAGTAAAAGATTTGCTTTACTGGGACAACGGATGCTAGTTAGCTGGGATGGAGAAATCATCTGTGATTGACTTCACCACAGGCGGGAGGTCTTCTGGGAAGTGCTGTTCAGGGTCAGCACACGGAAGCTACGGTGCAGTCCAAGGGCCAAGGCTGCACACCGGTTTGGCAACAGAACTTGGTAAATGATGTGGAAGAACCTCCTGTATGGTCCTGGTTTTGAAGGCATGAAGGTGTCATGGAGAGCGGCTGACACACACTGTGTGGCAGGGGCAGGGTCTCCCTGAGAAGAGACCGGGAGAGTGATGATGCAGCCTCAGTGGCAGTGACAACTCTAAGACTGAAGGGGTCATTGAAAGAAGTTGAGGCTTGCCATCGTGAGAGGCCACCAGGGGAGGTGCAGCCTCAGCTGCAGTGGAAACCTTGGGATATCAGAGGTGCTGGGATCACAAGATGACTGACACGGACAGTGGCAGGTGTGGAATGAAGCCACCCTGAGCCCAGGACAGACTGTATGCACCATAAAGGGCAGAGCCAGAGAAGTGTGGCTGCTGAACCTTGGCGACCAGAAGATCATAAGTGAGTCCCATATTGGACACTACTTCAGTAGTGCTAGATTTTGGGGTTTGTTCATTGACCTTATTGTAACTGTGCCCTAGTTTTCCCTTTCAAAATAAAATTAAAAAAAAAAAAAAAAACATATAACTAACTAACTTCCGATTTTACAAGACCCCACAGGTAAAAGACTTTTTTAAAAATCTTTTTTCACTTTTAAGTAAATTTTGTATTGTTTTCTATTTTGCTGTTGTTTAAGTTTGGGGTTTTTGTTTTGTTTTGAGATGGGGTCAATCTATTTAGCCCTGGCTGTCCTGGAACTTGTTATACAGACCAAACTCAAACATATGCAGGCTTCTGGCTGCCGAGCGCTGGGATTAAATGCTTGTACCACCATGCCTGTTCAAGGAGTTGAAAAATTTAAAGATTGTGGGTGTTTTAAAGTTGTTCTATGTTTTATCCTGTGATATTAGCATGAGATTTGGAGGACAAGGGAAGGTTACCTGCTTCTGTGTCAAGGTGATATGGGTGGACTTAGGGTGGCTTCTAAGTCTCTTGGGCAGAAGGACCCTCAATGGAGGAATTGCTGCCATCCGACTTGCCTGTGGGTATGTCTGTGGGGCATTTTCCTGACTGTTAATTGATGTTCTGGAGCCCAGTCCACTGTGAATGTTATTTTCCTTGGAGACAAGGGCCTGTGCCATAGTAGAGAAGAGGCTGAGCAAGCCAGTAAGCAGTGTTCTTTCACAACTGTGGGTCATAACCCCTCTGGGGTCAAACAACCTTTTCATAGGAGTCACCTAAGACCCCTGGATAACACAGGTATTTACATTATGACTCAGAACAGTAGCAAAACAAATAGTTATGAAGCACCAATGAAAATAATACGGGGAGCTCTAGGATGGAGCAAACCCTTTCCTCCCCAGGATGCTTTTGGTCACCTTGTTTATCACAGCAACAGAAACCCTGCTGGGACACTACTGGGGCCAAAGAGTCTACATTCTAAGAGCTAATCATATCCAGGCAGACGTTCTACTTAGAACAGTCTGTTGGGGTGAAGAGACAGATAGGAGGATTTCTAGGTCTCTCCAAGTATACAATAATCAGCAACTTTATGGATTTAGAGGGCAGCTCTAATATTGTCAAGCTAATTTATCCACATATGCAATTTGACTGTTATTAGAAATTGGGTCTCTATTGTAAAACTCTACTCTATGCTTAAGTCACTGCCAACAACAACAACAAAAAGGTGGCCAGCTGGCTTTTAAAAATAAAAACAAAACAAAACAAAAAAACACTAAATGTATATACCTGAAATACAATGTCCTTACATTTAAAATAAAAATAAAAAGCTGCTTTTAAGATGATTTATTTTCAGCTATGCATGGAGACACATTGGAAGGCTACCTACTGACCAGAGGCAGGAACAAAGCACACACCAGAGAAAGGATGCTCAGATGAGCAGGGTGTGGGCCTTAGGAAAGAGCGATGGGGATGGGGAGTTGGACTTTGCTGCCAGCTCTAGGGGTTCTGATACCCTCTTCTCTCCTTAAAGGATAACTGTACTCACATATACGGAACCTTCGAGCAGACCCACATACATGCTCACAATTAAAGAGAAAAACAAGTCTTTAAAAAGAGGGGAGCTGATTTAAAAGCATGAACTTAGAAATCAGTAAAATAATCCACCTGCCAGCTTGCATTTCCCCGCCCAACTACAGAGCTATCCAATGAGGTTACAGAAGGAAAATAAATATCAGGTCAAGAATCTCATTTCCATGCTTCAGAGATCTATTGATTTGAACTTAAAGTGATAACTAAAGTCACTGATTTGTGGGCAAATGAGACAAACGTGAAGGAAATGAGACGCTCATTTCTCCTAAAAGCAGTCTAGTTTCAATTTCCCATCCGATAACAAAACTCTGGTCAGTTATTACATCTGTGGAACCTCCTGACCCTTTACACCACGTGAGATACAGGACTGCTTTTTTTTACTATTACTTTCAGAAAAATAAAAAATAAAAAAAAACCTCACTACAAAACTCAAGTCCAATTACTAAAAGATGCTGAAAAGGAGAAAACCTCTGAATGTAATTCACAATGTCTTCTTAACTCCACTTGGTGCAGAGACTGAGGTCCATCCAATGGCTTGTCCGTGTGGATGGAGAATGAAAACTCGTGGCCTCGAATCCTCCTGACATGACTGGGTTGCCAAGGAGGCCAGAAGACCCAGTGCCTGACAATGCGTCCGCACCCATTGCTGGCCGGTCAGAATCCCAACTTTCTAATCCAAGATACAACTCTCCCACCATTCTAAAACAGGTACCCTATTAAAAAGAAAGACCACCCCTACCAAGTCCTGAGGCCATGGCTAACTTATTTTAAGTTGGGTGAAAACATTCTCACTGAGCCACAGCAGTGTCTACGGTATGACATCGTTGGCTGATTCTTCATCCATCAAAGGCTCCTGTCAACCCGAGAGGCTACCAGTAATACTCCTAAAGTAGCCCAAATGAGGGATGATAGCCACCAGGGAGCCTGGTACATGCAAACCAGAGGGCAGGAGGACCAAGTGGACTCCGAGACAACAAAGGGAGCTCAGAGGTGTACATGGCTTTGTGGGCCTAAGACGTCACCAGATTCGGATGCTTCGGTGATACAAAGACTCTACTGTGAATGATCTAGGAGCCCGTAAAGCATTGCCCTCAAGACTAAAGTGATGCTTGCACAGATACCAAAGATACCCTCTGTAGCCTTAGTCCCACACATGGTACTGCTTTGTTACCTGATTATTGTCTACAGTTTGGAATCTAGTCTACCAAAGAGGCCATGTGTGCATGAAGGCCAGTCCAGAGCCACTCTTCCCAGGCTACTGTCAGGAATGGGCTTACCATGCCACACCGTCTACTATTCACCTATTGGGTTGAAATGCTGCCTTCCCATACCCCGCACAGACATATTTCCTGGAGAGCCCACAACTTGGTTCTGAAGATCAACTGTTCAACCATCCATAAAGATTTCACAAACACTGCCCAACTTCGGGGCAAATGTCAAAGACTGTACTGGTGGAGACTTCTGAAACTGTTATAGTAAGAACCATTTTAAAAACTGTTCCCAGCCCGTCAATGGACTTTGCATGCAATGGTTTAACCGAATCTGCTCAGCTCCTGCACGTGCCCCTGAGTACCTGATAAACTGTACAACGGTTTACACTGACTTTAGGCTATAGTTCCAAACCACGATTCTCCCAAGGAACAGAACTAACGCAATCTTAGAGAACAGATGGACTTCTTGTCATCCCCTGGAGGGAAACATTGCCTCATACATTTGTGAGATGAAAATGTTCTGTTGTGAGTCGAGCAGGAACTACCTTCCAATGGGGGAGTCTGGTTTTCCGCTCATGCATGATGCCTTCCTTGCTGAAAACCACTTACTGTATTAAAAATAACTAAGGTATATAGCCAACTGGGTCATGGCATTCTGTAAGTGTTACTCGCTTGCATTTACCCTTCTTGAGAATTGTAAGTTGCCTACACTGTCAGGAGCACCACAATAGGGGCATAACTCAGAAATTCTGATTTTTTGCTCTTTTTATGGTAATCTAATTTCCCTTCCTTCCTTCTTTTTCTCACAGGAAATGAGTAAGGGCATTCACATTCCATTTTTCCCAGGGTAAGCCAGTCAGGACAGTGACAAGGAAGCTCCTTCATAATTCATGAGGGCTTTCCAGTGCAGACGCAAGTAATTTACCACATGAAATCGGCTTGAAGGGTTTCCGATTCACAGTGGGAGCCCCCACTAGCCCACTGTAGAATCGAATGATCAGAAAAGCTGTATTTTCACAAATATCTGAAGCCAAGATGTTTGTGCAATATTCAAATACACACACAAACAAGACAGACGCACAGATGAACAGAGTTGAAAGCAGGAGTGGTCGCCAAGACGTTGTGGCCAGGATATAAAGATTAGGTTTTGTTTTTCAAAAACAGAATTGGTAAATTTCTCTTCATTGACACAGGTTGATGTAAGAACACTTTATATATATTCTCCCTTTTCTCAAAATAACACAGGAATCCTCCTAACCGTCCCCAAAGCCAAAATAAGAGGGAGGGGAAAATAAAGGAAAATAGGGGGTGGGTAGGAAGAAAGGGCTGCTGGGTAGACTTTAATAGCCTTGTGTAGTATACTTAAATGTGATTCATGAGCTCAGAGTCTCTCAGAAGAGGTTTTTCTGGCTTTCTATTTGTTTGTTTAACTGTTTGCTTTTTAAGTTACTTTATCATCAAAGAAACAAAGAAGCCATAAGAAATGTAACTTCTCATTTCTGTTCACCATAGCAACTAAGATCAACTTAATTGGTGCTGCTGCTGCCTAAATCCTGGAGTTGTTTTATCTTAAATTAAATAGGGAAGTCTCTGCAAGCTCCAAGTACCTATCTGAGGTGGCCAGTGGGACTGAGCCTGGGACAGAGAAAAGGTAAACTGTATCATTAGGCAGGCTACAGAGGACTGCCAAAGGGGCTGAGAGTAGAGTGCAGGATAAAACTGAAAATGTCAGTAGTTAGCACACTACACAGGCACATGCGTCATCATCACTGATGGTAACGATCACTGGACTTTTAATGAACATTAGTTTGATTCATATCTTAAGATACTGGGAATGAAATCCAGCAATTAATGGACTTTGCAAAGCAGCCAAAGATAAGGAAGATCTGCTCCTCTTAGCTACTCTATAATGCACTGATATTAGAGCTTTTTCTCTCAAATTTGGAATTTCACATTTCCTAACATTAAATGATTTTCCGACTTTTTCTTAGAATTGAACAGATATGTAAGACCACTTTAGTTACACTGCAAGAGAACAACTTCAGTTGTTTTTAAAAAATGTAGGTTATATATTTGACGGTATCTCTTGAAACTGAAAAAGAAAAATGCAAAACAAACCAAGAAAAAGATGTCTATTCAAGGGTTCAAATAGCTAGGCTGACGTTTTTTGTATCAAAACGTGGCCATTTGAACTAAGTCTGGTGTTACCTCGGGAACGCCTAGTTTCCTGCATGCTTCCAAGAAGTTTTCCACGTTCCGTCTGCACTTGGCCATGCTGAGTTTGGGCTAGAAAGGGAAACACACAGAAGCAACATATTATTAAGATAAAAAGCTATCTAGAAACATCCATCTAGAGACAAAAATAACTTAATATTCTTAATATTCTTGGGGTGTGTCCATGCACAGACATTTACATATGCATGTAAATTAGATAACTTTATATACACACAAGCATGTAATGTTGATATGCTAACATATATGGATGCTAGGATTTCTGCCCACATGTCTAAGTATCTGTGTGAGTGCACACAAGAACACACTCAGAGTTCTGTGGGACGAGACAGTTTGATAAGCCGTTTCAGTTGACTTAAAAATATACCATGAACAATACCTTTCTCCAACAACAAATGTATTTTGATACAAAAGTGAAAATCGATGATGTTCATTGTCTCCTCACAAAAAAAAAAAAAAAAGGTTTAATTAGAAAGACACAAAAAGGCAAAAAGCACTAAAAGTTGTAGATTTGACCCAAAGCTTCCCACGGCTGCACAGACCCTCACTTCAAGTGACCTAGAAAGGGTAGATGGGTAACAGGCCCTTCTGATTGATGCAGAAAAATTCTTCTATGGTAAATTTTAAACACTTTTGCCAATTTTTAAATATGGCACCATTAATTTCCTTAAAGAGGAAAGCAAGAAGTATGACTGACCCAAATTTTCCAAGGGAAAAACTGTGTTTAATGATGGGGATGATGATGATAAATAATAGAAATACTAAAGACTTATCATGGTAATAGCAGGAAGTGACTAATAAGAGTGAATCAATTGGTCAAAGAATCGAAACTCATATTAATTAGACCAATTGGGATGCCAGCGTTTTGCCTACAGCCTGAAATACAATCTGAAAAACGGAAGAAACAAATTTCCCCCATTCCCCAAGGTTAATTTTCAGTCCATTGAGAATAGCAATGACTCTATCCACATTACAAAAAACAAAAACAAACCCCCACACGATGGGGCTCATGAAAGACCAGAGCACTTAATGCTTGCAGTAACACAGTCAGGACAGGTACACTACTGATGGAATAGACGGAACCGTACTGGCTGTCTGTTCTATCCCATGCTGCATCTGGTGCTGAACTCACAACAGTGAAACCAAAATATATGACCTTGGGCCCCACAGCTCTAGTGTAGCTGGAAACAATGAGCTGAAGGAGGGTCCAGTGGGACACAAGGTAGTTCTTACTGGTGACGGGTTTTCAACAAAGAAAAATACAGGGAAACCAAATTCTCATGGGTCAGAGCAGGAACTGTGGAGGGCGGGGTGACAGGATGGTTTAGTAGGTAAAGGCACCTACTGCCAAGCCTGATGACCTGGGTTCAAGTCCAGGACTCATACAAATGGGAGAAGAGAACCAACTTCTTTAAGATATCCTCTGACCTCTGCACACCCACAGAACAAGTGCATGCCTACACCTACACAGAGAGAGAGACAGACAGACAGACAGAGACAGAGAGACAGACAGAGACAGAGATGGAAAGACAGAGAGACAGACAGACAGAGGTAAGAGAACAAAGCCTACACCTACACAGAGAGAGAGACAGACAGACAGACAGAGACAGAGAGACAGACAGAGACAGAGATGGAAAGACAGAGAGACAGACAGACAGAGGTAAGAGAACAAAGCCACTTCACAAAGCTCACAGGATAATTTCTGGTAAGTAGACATTTAGGAGCTTTAATATAATAGTAAAATCTATGTTCAGGAAGGATCTGATGACAGACAATTTAGGCTCTCACGGATTTTAAACATCACTACATAGTGTATAGGAGAACACAATTAAACGCACAAATGTATGTAGCACATATGTGGTAATGGCCGAAGGATGTTGTCTGCGGACGGCGGGAAAGGAATGACCCTTTTTCTGTTTTCTGCTATTTTATCCTGCCAAGCACTGTTTCCTGAAATTTTCCAATTAAAAAATTATTAAAATGAAGATTTTTTTAAAGGGATGGTGTTTTCCTGAAACATAAATAAAACCGTGTTTGTAATTCTTACCGTCTCCTGACACTTTACAAAGTGTCAGTGCACACTGCATTTGGAGGCCATCGAATTCAGTACCTCTCATTTCAACAGGGCAAGAGAACTGACAGTTTGCTGTACAGCTCAAACAAGCTTAGTGGTTAAGAGAGGACACAAGTTCAGTTCCTAGCACTCACATAAGACCTACAAGTCCACTCTAGGGGACCCAGTGGCTTCTTCTGCATCCTCATGCACCTGTGCTTATGTGCACACACCCAAAACAGAATTTAAAAAATACATACAAATCTAGTCAGACAGTGGTGACACACACTCTTAATCTCAGCACTCTGGAGGCAGAGGCAGGCAGATCTTTCTGAGTTCAAGGTCAGTCTGGTCTACAAAGCAAGTTCCAAGACATCCAGGGATACATAGAGAAACCCTGCCAGAATGAAGAAAGGGAGGGAGAGAGGGAGGGAGGGAAGAAGGAAAGGAGAGAAGGAGGGAGGGAGGGAGGGAGGGAAGGAAGGAAGGAAGGAAGGAAGGAAGGAAGGAAGGAAGGAAGGAAGGAAGGGGAGGGAAGGAAGGAAGAAGAAGGAGGGAAGGAGGAAGATAGGGAAATAAATGAATAAAAAAATAAAGAAATAAAATCTTTAGGTCGTGACACTGTGTTGTATGATAGAATTCACTGTCCCACATTAAAATTGCTAGAGAAATACTTCAAAGAGAAGACACATTGCTCACCATCATATTTCTGAGGCAAAAAAAAGAAAGAAAAAGAAAAAGAAAAAAAGGTGGTCACACCTTTGAAAGAAAAAAGCAGTGTTAATATTATAGAAGAGATACTGAGCCCATTAGCTAATCCTTCTGCTGTCAGAAGGAAACAAAGCAGGATTTAAAAAAATGCCCTAGTGAGAGCCCCCCAGGGAAGAGGGCAGGGACTTCACACAAGTGGTCACTGGACGAACTGATTACATGGTCCAAACGGTCCCTTGAGATGAGTGGCTCTGCTATATATAAACTCAGACAGTAGCAGTGGCTCACACTTAGGTGTCCTGTCTCTCCAGTACCTCATTTTATCTTTTCAAGAGCAGGTCTATTTCAGAGAAGGGCGGAGCAAGCTAAACACAGGATGCAACTTGCCCAAAGCTTTTAGACACAGATCTGGAATCCCAATCCAACCTCCAATCTGAGCCCCTAAGCTCTTAAGCTTTCCCTAATGCACCCGATCTGTTACATAAACTCTTTCTGCTCTTGTTTATGTAACCCTACGTGGGCTTCAAAGACAAGGCTGTCCCTGATTCCTCCAGTCTTGCACACAGGATCACAAACTGCCCCCATAGCCTTCTTTCACCTGCCGCAGGCTCCGTGGTATCTAGGACAAGGATCAGGGCTAAGGTATAGCTTGGGGGTGGGTGGTTGGGGGGTAGCAAAGGCCCTGGGTTTGATCCCTAGGAGAGGATGAGAGGAGAGAGGATGGGGAGGAAGGAGACAAACCCACTGAATGATGCCCCAATGGGTAGGTTATTAAGGATGCTTTATACATTTGTCTATCTTCGTAAGCTACGGTAAAAATCCCCAATGAGCAAGAAAGAGAAGAGACTCCAACCAGTAACAGGGAAGCTGAGACAGGAGATTTACATGCCCAGGGCCAACTTGGGCTATCTCGTGAACACAGAGTGAGATCCTACTGAGAAGAAAAGCATGAAAGAGTCCACCTTGAAACAGCTCTCAATCAGACAGCCTTCTGAAGAGACCTTGCTGTTTAAATATCCCTTGGGGAGGGGAGGGGAGGGGAGGGGAGGGGAGGGGAAGAGAGGAGGGCCAAATCTCTGTGCTCTGGCCTTTAACCCAGCGTACTCTTCAGTAACTTCTTTAAACTCCACACCTGAGACCTTTCTGCCTTTCTCATATGTGTTTGAAAATAGTCCTCCTTTAGTGAAAATTCTGCTTCCCTGCTTTGGTCTGTTCTTCTACTTGTGTAGGGTCTAACAGAAAGGGTCCAGGCAGTCAGGTTCCTGGAGACCCCCACTGGCATCTTTAACCAACAACTCTGTACAAACAGAGCCCGTTCTATGCCATTTTCCTCTATCTGTACTTACAACGGCTGGTGAGGGGACATGGATGCTGGCGACAGATCTCGGACGGACATGGTTGGCCAGGTGGCAGAGCACGACACCATCCATGAGTGCCGCCCCCAGGTCTTCATGTAGGGTCACCTTCAGCCTCATCTCGATGCTCTGGGGATGAGAAGCAGAAAGAGCCAGTTGCTACGGGCAATGAAGCAAGTGGTAAATACACCTGCAAGTATGTATGTATGAATCCAAGTGCTACTCTCAGTGAGGGGTCAAGCATAAGAATGTCTGGAGGTGGGGAGATGGTTCTGTCAGGAAAGGGTTTTCAAGGATGCCAGTTTGATACCAGAACCCAAAGAGTCTGGCATGGGAGTGTATGCCTCTAATCCCAGCCGCTGGGCAAGTGAAGTCTAGATGATCCTGAGACTTGCTAGCCAGCCAGATTAGTCTAGTCAGCAAGGTCCAGGCCAGTAAAAGAGACCCTGAATCAAAACCAAAAATGCACATAACACCTCGGGTTATCTCTTTTCTTCCACATACGTGTGCATATTCACACACACATACATGCTCACTCTCTCACACACATATGTGCACCACACCTCCCCCTCCAGACACAGAGAGAATGTCTGGAAAACACTCACATTACTTAAATTATTTTCAATTATTTTTAAAAAAAATCCCCTCTGTATAAAGACAGATACGGTTGCGCTGAAATGTTTGAATTAGAAGCTGCAGAACTGAAACTGGGATTGTGTGTGAGGCTTCCAGGCCAGCTTTTCCAACACACAGAGCACTGCGTGATTCTGAACATCATGCTCAGGCACAGGCTACGTACACCCCAGTACCTCTCACCTCTCGGAGCTGCTCTACCAGCTCCTTCTCTTCTCTCATCTGCTCCATCTTCCTCCGGATCGTAAACTGTGGGTCTATAGATTCCAAGTTTCTCTGCGGTCTTAGGAACACTGCAATAGAAACGGAAAAAGAAATCAATCTGCATTACCGCACAGGGCTATTCCTAATTTCAGATAAATCATTTACTTATTCCAGATTGTTTTCCCTTCACTGTCACAGGGAAATCCCAGAGTCCTAGTGAGAGTTGGCTGTGGATGCTCTGAGGGAGACAATCTCCTGGGTTACTCTGCTGGGTGGTGTGTACTGACAGAGCTGGGTTTCAGCTGACAATAAACTGAATTGTGAGACGGGTCTCATCGGAGTGGAGATGAGACCATGCTGTCACTCGGACAAAAGCACCATCTCTCTCATGTCCAGTGTTACCTTCTGTTCTAATCGATATTCTAATCATATGTTTTCTCTTTCTTTAAGTAATTTTGATCAAATAAGAAGATATTAGAATTGATGCTATGTGGAATCACACACATATTCTGCCTCCTGTCCCATCACTGGCCAGGTGTTCAAACATTTAGCTCGAGAGCAGGTGACAGTCTCAAAGGCTGGCTGGACTAGAGGGGACTTTATCACCACTGGCTTGAGAACTTTAGGCTTCCTACAGAGCAGTGACTGAAAACACTGCTTTGTCTGAAGGAATTAAGAAAATACATACTCTTAGGGCTAGAAAGATAAGTCAGCAGTTAAAAACAATGTCTGCTCTTCCAGAGGACCCAGGTTCGATTCCCAGCACCTACATGGTGGCTCACAATTATCTTTAACTCCAGTTCCAGAGGATCTGACACTCTTTTAGCTTCTGAGGGTACCAGGGATACACATGGTAAACAGACACACGCATAGACAAAACATCCAGATGCATAAAATAAAAATAAATAATCTAAGTTAAACCCAGCACTATACAGAGCAGGACAGGATAAATGAGCAATGGGGAAAAACTCACAAAAATCATACGCTCTAAACTTCTAGGTGATAACATCAATTGGGATGATTAAAATATATTCCACATGTGGCTTGGCACCATCTTTGCACCTGTGGGGCCATGCCAGGAACAGGATGTCTAAAAACCAAGTATATGAGGAAGGCTGTGTTTGCACGGACATTTTTGCTGGTTGTAAGGGAGGTCTCGGTAGCTAATGAGAGCACAGTTCTTCGTAAAGTCGAAGGTGTGTGTGCTGGAGATGAAACTAAATTCTCCTTTAGGTAAGAGATGTACTTGGGTATAATAGAGGAAAACACAATCCAAGGACTCCCAGAGGCAAACCACACAAAACTATGTAAGCTAGTGAAAACTAAATAAATAAATGGATTTACAGTCTTATAAAGATGTTCTACACGTAAAGAATGATTTTAGTAGCTGGGCAGGGAGGCACACACCTTTTATCCCAGCACTTGGAAAACAGATGCAGACAGATCTCTGTGAGTTAATGACTATCCTGGTGAATCATATGCCAGCCAGATGACTCAAAAGGGGGAGGGTGTGTGTGTTCATTTTAGCAGGAGTCTTAAGTTTTTCTTTTTAGAGATTTTTTTTTCCTGAAGACACACGGCTGTTGGGGAGTGGAATGGTCTGGTTTCCTGTCTGTAGATTTTTAGATGGGGCTAGGAGGTGGTGGTAGGACAAAGCCATTCCAAACAGTCTATGCAAAGAACTCCTATGTCAGAAACCACCACTCCAAGTAAGAGGCATGGATGCCAGGACTGCAGCAGTTGCAGTCATGGTCACAGAAACAGTGCTGAATACAAAGAACCTATAACATTCACTCGGCCATTTCTTACAAGGGCTCGGTTTGTCACCCTTTGAAGAGTAAATGTGGCTCGCAAGTATAATGCGTGGAGGAAAAGGCCTGTGCATGCTTCCTGTAATTAACTACCCAGCACCGTGAGGCTGTACCCATCTCTGTCTTCCACTTTTCTTTCTACATGGGTTCAAAGATGCTGGAACCAAGATGCCCGGGAAGATGAGGTGGACGCCATAGTTGACTGACACAGTACATGGAGAATAAGGCTGAGTGCATGAGCACAGGGCTTTCCGGAACCACAGAAAGGAGGCTGTGCCCCCATCTCAGGATGGAAGTGAACCAAAAGGTCACTGGTAAAAAAGCCAAAGGCTTGTCCACTCAGGAGTCTCTCACCAAGGTCCCACAGGAGCCAAAGCCCACAGGAAGTGGCAATCAGAGGAAGAATAGAAAAAGGCAAAGCTAGCGAAAGAAGGGTGAGGTGTTGGGGTAGCCGGGCTCCGAAAGGAACATGATGGAGAGTGGACATTAGAAGCCTGGGAGAGAACACACCACCTGCCAAGGGAAGTCCAGCAACTAGAAGAAAATATACTATAAAACCCCAAAGCAACCTCTTCTCCCAGAGATGTTAACCGAATTTACCAAAAAAAGTCAAGGAATGTGGACGGAGCCTGGTAGTACACACACATGTCACCAAGGGGCGCCGTGACCCTACTCTAACAGTTTGCTGTTTGCTTTGAAGGCCATTTCCCTCTGGCCTTTATTCTGGGGAAATCTTATCTAATATGGCGTGCTTAATACTTTCAATATGTTTTTATTGGACGATTTCATTCCGAGTATGAAAATATGAGGAAGTTAAGTGACCTGCAGTCTCTGGTGTAACTGGACACACTCGAGCATGTGTGTTAGCAGAGCAATGTGAGAGGTATCAGGGTGATACCATCAGGTCTGGCTCTTAATTCCCTGGCATGCCTGTTTATTTTAAAGTCCTGTGGAAATTTAAAAAAACCAAAAGTGCCCACTGGGGTAGATTTCTGTGAAGAGCAAGCAATCGCCAAGCATTGAAGGTCTCTCAGCTGTCGTTTCTATTTTAAAACAAATATTTCAAATGTACATGCAGTGATTAGAAACGAGAAGCCTATGTCTATATACACTAAAATTATATAATTAATTATAACTACTGTGAACTATTTGAAAAATTTTAAAGAAACTCTCCAGCTAATAAGCCTGCCATCTTACTTCTCTCTGGATCAAGTCTTCAGGAAACTGACGCCTGTGAGAATTATCCTGACTGGTGTTAACTCCCTACCATGGCATTTCAAGAGCTGTTTAAGGATTAAAGGGCAAATCACTAACAGTTACAACAGAACACAAGACCTGCTGGCTGTAGTTCGCTTAGCAGGAGACAAATCTCTAAACATGGCCTATGGAGGAGGTTGATACATGCATACAGAGGGCTCCACTGATCTTTCCATCCTTGAAAGTCACTGGTCTCTTCACTGTATCCCTGGGCTAGCATAATTCCTACTTCCCATGAATTCCCAAAGATAATTATCTGCATGCCTCTTGGCACTTATCATTCTGTATTACCCCATAACATACATGACTCTGCAAGAGCCTACTTTCAGGCTCTTCTGCATCCCATAAAGCTGTGTGCTGAGATGCGTCTTTGTTGAGTAAATGAAATGTGTGTTTCAAAACCTCTCAGGAAAGACAGGAGTGAGTATCTGAAGATCATCTTTGCAGAAATGACCTTCCCCTGGTGATTCATTTCCTAATTTCTCCTCTGACAGAAAAAAAAAATCCCAAATTACTCTCCAGGTCTGAATACGTTAACTTCCAAATTTAGGTTCCAAACAGCAGAGACTGTCTGATTGTATGCTAGAGGCACTCTTAGCATAGGGAAGCACTTAACAGGGGTACAAAACAGGAACACAAAACCCATTCTCCAAGGGTTACCTTTCAGCTAAGCAAAGAAAGCTCATGGTGCTAAAGCATACACTAAGTGAACTTTACCATGACACTGATACAAACAAACAAATAAACACGATGCACTTTGCTTCTCTGTGGAAGCATGGTGCTTTGAAACTTAGCTTCCTCTTCCTTGGAAGTTAAGAATGTGGACAAGAGTGCCTTTTTCCTTTTAATAGATTCAAATGCAAGGCAGGGATACTGTGACAAATACAAGCTTTGGATTTCGACTCTTAAGGAGTTAGGAATCAGGAAAACGAATATATCCATTTCCTTCCAGAGCTCCAAGTAAATTAGGTCCATTTCCTGTCCTTCAAATGCTGAAATTTCCCATCTATTATCTTGAGCAGTTTATTTAACTCACATGTCAATGTGCACATAAACAATGTATATCTGTCTACCATAGACACATAAACGACAAAGAGATCAATGCTTAGGCTCTGTCACTTACTAGCTCTGAACATGGGGACCAGACATTCTAATATGAAGCCAGAGTTGAGAGTCCCCGAGGAGCTCCCACGACCTCGGCGTCCTTATTTTTGTACTGGGGAGAATAAGACCTCAATGCTACACTGTCATCACCAAGGAAACAAAGATGCCTGTAAACTTGCTGGAGATGGATGTCCCCTCACTCACTCTCACACAAAGATCAATTGTAAATAAGTCTAGAGTGGTACCCACCAATTCACCAGGAATGCAAAGGTGGAAAAACCTCAAGTGAGGCCAGGCCTGGCTTTTGACTTCCAAGTGAAGGAGAAAGGAGAAGAAGCCACAAGAGTTAGGGCAGGGGAAGAGGATGGGTTCTCAGGAAGTGAAGGCACCCCAGGCTGTGGTAGGGCAGGCAGCGTTACAGATGGACGTCCATGCCATGCTGCCCCTCTTAGAAGACTGATTTCAGAAACTGCGGGTCTCCAAATGTTCAAGGTCCTTCCAGCCTGTCCGCCATTTTTTTTTTAACTCTCTTTGAAGACCATGTTACAAAGACAATGGTGAATTTAAAATGAGCTCAATCTGGAACAAAACGTTGGAAGGGATTTAAATGAAAAGAGAAATTTTTGTGTACAAAGATAGGTGATGGGCAATGAAATGAATGGATACTCTAAGTTTGACCAAGTTAATAATTAAACCAAGTTATGGTTATCTAAGGTATCTTGTTTGCAAGGCTGGACAGCTACAGTATCAGACAATGAAGAAACAACACAATTGTAGAGATAAGCATTTCTGGACATGCCAAGAAAGCCTACAGAGCAGAAGAGTCTGTTTCTATGGAAATGTTAAGGACAACACAGAGAGTAGGCTACATTCCTCAGCTTTTCCACGGAGTTAGAAGACACTGCAGTCAGAAGGCCAAGTCTCACGCCCAGGGACTGAAAAGGTATGTGACGCTTTGGACAAATTGCAAACAAAGAAAAAAAAATGAAAACCATCAAAAAAAAAAAAAATCTGACATGGTTGCCCAATCCAGAGGAATACTGAAAACAATCCTTTAATTACTACTGTGGTATAATGTGGTTAGGCTCCTGATATGTTATACACAGGGGGAAAAAGGCCATGTAATAAATGCAAAGTTATTTTGTTTTTAAATGTTCATAATGATTACTGGCTGTGGACATTTCAGAATTTTTAATAAAAAGAAGACCTGGTCCAGTACTGCCCACATCAGCTCCTCACCTGACCAGTGAAGGATGGTGTGTCTGACAGGTGACAGTTAAGACCTGGAACGCAGACCTCCTACCTCCTACCTGAGCTCTATCACAGCCACATACCAGCATAGAAATTCTGCTGTTTAAAGTCTTTAGACCTTTCCTGGATTTAAAAAACAAACAAACAAACATGGCCCTCTGGTTTCAGATATTACTCCCCAGGAAATAACTCACACATGAATCTTTCATAATAGCCTTATTTATAGTAGAGAACATTACACCTATAGTAGCCAGAATTTCAGAAAACAGAAACACTTCTTTTTCATAGCTTGGTCTTCTGGTTTTAAACCAAAAAACAGCTTAGTAAGAAAGATTCTCTCTAACCCTCCTCTTCCTCCATCAGTGCCCAGAATTTAAAGCAGGATGACATAAGGAGGAGATTTTCTATCATGATTGCTCTTTAAAAAAAATCATGACTATTTTCAGTGAAAACATTGTAGACCTGCAGTGCTCAAGCTCTGGGTTGTGATCCTTTTGCGGGTTGAACATCCCTTCCACATGAGTCCCTGACTGGCAGAAGACACAGATATTTACATTACAACTCATAACAGAAACAAGATTACAGTTATGAAGTAGCAATGAAAATAATTTAATGATTGGGGGGGTCATCAAAACATGATGAACTGTACTACAGGGTCACCACATTAAGACGGTTGAGAACCACTGTTTTACACAACTATAAATATAGTTTGCATTATTCTTTAATAAATGGAAATTTTAGCTGAATTTTAATCAGAGATCACAGCAAGTATTCCAACTCTATGTTCTCCAAGCACCACAGATAGCATACATAGCTAAGAATTCATGTTACAACTTACGTTGACAGCTTCCATGTGCATAGTGGCTCGTCTCACACCTTATTTCTCAGTTTCATTTAGTATTTCTTCTATCGCTTTGTATTTTGAAGTAAAATGTTTATAATCTGAACCAGAATTAAACCAGATCAGAGATTTAGAATGTGTGTGGTATATAGATCTAAATGATTTTATTTTTATCTTGAAATTGAGATATTTAATGATATAAAATTAAAATATCCTTAGTAAGACTCACTGGGTGTTCTCAATTTTTAAACACTTGTACATATTCTTTTCAGACTAACTCAGTATCCTTTAATGTAAGTGAAGTCACACTAAAAAAAAGTATGAGTCAAAAATGTATAAAACCTTTGAAAAAAAGGAAAAGTAATTTTTCATCATTTTTAGAAATGTCTAAATGTTAACATTATTTCAATGCAAAACTCTAGAATCAGCCATGGTACCTTTAAATTGCCTTAAAAGCCCCATCTGGTAAACATATGAAATAAAAGATTAACCTTTTTTTGAGGTAAGACTCTAAAATATAGCCTCTGGTGCCCTCAAATTCACTATCCTCCTGATTTAGACTCCCTTACAATAAGATTACAGGAGTGTACCACCACACCCACACTCTAAAAAACAAACTCTGAGAGCATTTACTATGGGGTCAGAAGCAAGTGGAGATAACCCAAATGCGTGAGTTTCGATCTTTGTAGACGAGCAGACAAACCAACCAACCCCCTAGCACGATAGGTAGACAAGAGAGTACTGAAAAAAATCCTCCCCAGAGTCAACACCCTCAAGGTAAATCAACTGTCACATCATCAGCTGTTAGGCGAGAGGTCACAAGCACTTGTCTAGACGTTGCCTCAGAGGCTTTCCCGAGTATGGAGTATGCAGGTCAATATATCCTGTCTCCAGGTACACACAGAGGCCTGTGGAGGTCAGTCACCCGCTTATTACACGAACACCGAAGAAGAGACAACAGAGCACCTACCATTGTCACTGTCTCCTTCAGATGGAACACTGTAGCTAGAGTTGTCCCATGTTTGTGCCTGTGTAAGTGTGTTGAAGGAGATAGGAGGGAGAATGAGGGCTGGGTCTGCAGGCGAGCGAGAGAGCCAGGCGGACAGTCGCACAAGGACCAGGGGGAACCCAGGGGGGCCGCAGCATTCCACACGTGGCGAGAGGTTCGTATGGAAATGAGGTAGATTTCGTTACATAGGGTTTAAATTCAAATGGACAGTACAGGAGGGGAATGGGAGATGGCGCATGGAAGGAAAAGAATGATAAAAAACCAAGTGTTAGTACTGGCTTACACTCTGCATGCAGTTAATACCCTTAATCCTAACAGTTCTGCGAGCCTGCAGCCTAGCGTGCTGTTGGGTCATGGCAGCAGAAGGATAGAACATCTTCGTTCAGGCAGCAGAAAGCAGAAAGGCCCACCAGATACCCTTTGCCAACCCCTTCTAAACAACTAATCAGCTGATACAACTGCAACTTCACCCAGAACTCCTGTTCATACTAGACAACCCTCAAAATGTATACGTGCATCTGTTACATAGAAACAAAAGGACTACAGAGGAATTGCTATTTTAATGCTTTTAAAGAACTGAGACAGTAACTAAATACTCTCTTTTTCATCTCTCCACAGAACCTGAATGGTGAACACTGCAGGTTCAAGGCAATCTCTAACTTGGTAAGCTTGGGCTGGGCTGTATATATGCATTAAAAGACGGTGGATCCATTTTATAACTGAATTACAAAGGTCCAACACTTAAAAGGCTATTAATCTTTGCAGACTCTCGCTCATGTTTTGATTTCAGTTATGAGACATTTTTAAATGCTGCAGAACTGTCCAGAAGGCTTGAGAGAGCCTGTCACCAGCCACGAGGCAGGGGGGGTACACTAGCAGTGACCTCCATTTCTCCCAGAACAGAGCTGGGATTATGGGCATTGAGGTGTACCCCAGATTTGGCTGTATATGCCTTCTTCCTTATATTAGGGGGCCACTCATTTGAGTTTTCTACAATTTCATCCACACCTTTCTGTAACATAGTCTCTAGGACTGGAGATACCATTCAGTGGTAGTGCACACCCCTGGCATGTGCAAGGGCCTGGGTTTAATTCCTAGGACTGAAAAAAATAAGACAAGAAAGATCTAGAAACTCTGACCATACTAGAGCCATTTCCCAACTGTTTATTTTCTCTTATTGTATTCTAACGGCCAGGACACCTCCACACTTGGCCACGTGCCGCCCATCAATCAATGTCTTCCAAGAACCAACCATCTCCTCTATAAACGAATCATCTTTGTTTTCCCCCTAGCGATGTTTCTTTCAAGCCAGAAATGTGTAATGCTCATACTGTTGTCAAAATGCTTTGCCCCAAATCCAAGATCACCTGTGCTCTCTACCAGGTGTGCTTGTATGTGTCCAGGACCCTTGTAACAACCTATTTGAAAGCATTAGTGGTAAATACACTAAGTCCGAGAGGAATAAACAAGCAAAACAAACAAGGTCCTAAAAGAAGGCATTTAGCACCAAAACTGGAAACGTGGAAAGAAATGTATTTTTCTACCTAGGGCCCTTTTTTTAAAAAATTGAAAGTATCTTTGCACTTTGCTAACATTAACTTTGTCAATATGGTAACACAAATTACAGTCAAGTAGGTCAAAAAGTAAGGTGTTTTCCTCTAAGACATTTCCCCGACTCCTAACCACTCATACAAGCCTTAAAGTGCTCACCCTGTTGTGTGAGTCAATTCAGAGACCTTACCATGCTTGGAAAGCAACTGGGTTCGTCTTGGGGAGGACTCTGCCTGCAGGCTGCCCTGTACCTCCTCAGGGCACCAGGAACCTTTGGGGTAAAGGGGAGCTGGTTTATTTTCCACGAGTTAAAAGTTCAAAGGGGGCATTCCTTCCCTACTTACATGTGCCCTTTGCCACTTTCCTTTGCTGTGATTCAGAAGAGGGCGAGCTGCCCTGTCCTGGAAGCACAGACCACACCATAGGGTAACGTCATCACCCGACCTCACCAAGCTGCAGCTATTCTGATGCCAGGACCCCAGCCAACTAGAACTGGCAAAGCTCATATTACTCACAAATAAGTTTGAAAGGTCAAAGGGAAATAATTTTAGTTCCTTTAGTTTCTGAGGTCAGCGTACCTGAACGAGGTTTCAGGCCAAATGGAGCTGTGATGTTTGCAGTAGGAGACAATGAAGGGGAGTTCTCTCGTATCTGTGGGGTGAGAAGAGAAAACAATTGGGAAATGAAGAAGCAGATAATACTTGTATGGTTAGTGATTATTATAAAACTACTCTGCTTTTGCTATGGCTGCCTTGTGATGGATGACAGCTTGGCTTTTTAAAAAGACTTGTAAATACTCCAAGAGGCGGTCAATAGAATGCTTTCCGGCACCCTAGTAAGCTGTGTTACTGTTATTCTTTTTGTTGTTGCATTGAAGTCTTTACTTGTTCACTACTAAATCATTTTGCAGTGGCCCAAAGCGGGTGACCTGCCTCTCATTTGACAGACGGGCAGGCACGCCAAAGAGCACAACTAATGGAGCCTCTGTAACATAGAGACGCACAGCTAACGCTGAGCACGCAGCCATCACTCAGAAACTGCATGTCGAACCACCTCGGGTAGCAACTGAAATGTCATCTGAATGATTGTCTGCCGTTTTCCATGAAGACATCCCACCTCTAGATCTCAAAAGCCATTTCTTACAAAATTCATCTTTAGTGATGTATAGAGTCAAATGATTTTGTGACAGGGAATGACAACTGATGAGAGACCCCAGAGACATTCCCATTAACTCTTTAATCCCAGAGTCAGACTATCCAAGTCTGGGACAGATGGTTTAGTTTGGTCTTCATGGAATACCTTAGCTGCCATTAATCTTCAGGAAGCTTACCTCATTTGGAGAATACTGACTTCCATTACTTTGTAACGTTAGATCATTTTGCACCTTAAGGGAGAGACAAATGTGTACGTTCCATTAGGTTTTGAGAAAGAGGAGGCAAGGACTACATCTTTTTTATTGCCGCCATAGCCCTGGCCCAGAAGCATACACTAGCAAACGTTGAATCAGTTCACGGTTAAGTAGCTAAGAAGGTCATATTTCTATTTTCTAAAACTACACAGCTTGTATTCATTGAAAAAAAATCTAAAGAATAGCACGAGATTCCCCCAAACAGGGATCTTTCCCTAGTACCTATGAGTGTATCTTATCTGGCCAGGTTACCAAACTGTCTCCTGGCTCCTTTCTCTATTTTAAATATGGGTTTTTAGAAATGGTCCAAACTAGTAGTTCCAATATTTACAGAAGCTTCCAGGAGGTACACACGCCTAAACCCCAAGCAACCTTGAAAACCCTCATTCACGTGACCAGTTTATTGCCAGTTTGCTTTGGCATTCACTGGTTAAGAGAGCTGCTAAGGAACCAAGCATGACTAAACATATGCACCCTAATAAATAAAAAGTTTGGGGATAGGTAATAAACACCTGCATATACGTCACCATAAAAGTGTAAATCTAAGATGTCCATTGTGTGGAGGAGTACTATTTAAAAATACCCCTAGTTTACATGAACCCAAGGGAAAAATGCATGTAGAATAAAGATGTCATTTATGTCCCTACCCAATTAAAGGGCCTTCTTAGAAAGTGCCAACTGGGCTTACTCTCTAAGGACTTCTACCAACTTTCCCCATTGTCCTCTCAAGCTCCTCTCCTCAGTACTATTTACAAGCAAGGGAGATGGATTCACACCATGTGGACGGTCTTCTAAACTATGTTTAAGGCAGGTCACATGACATGCAGGCAGACCCTGCACGACTCCGTGGCGGTAACACACTGTGCTCAATCTTCCCGGGCTTCCCGTGCTCTCTTGCAGGTCCACAAACTAAGCTGTCCTCACACCTTGTTATACACTCTATCCTTTCTGGAAGAAGGCAGCAAACAACTCAGGATGGCAAACCACTAGAAATGTTTCCAGTACCAATGTCTTTTGTTCACTCGACAAATTTGCTACTTTATAGGTCTCTCACTCCATCCTACACACCAAAAAGGCCTCGCTCTGCACAAGTAGGTAACAAATGGCAGCAAACTGAGTCGGTCTGGAGGGAGTGTAGATGTGTAACCAAATAATAAGTGAGACCACAGGCGCAGGACCAGGGGCCTAGAGAAGCCACAACTTATTTCCTTTTCCTTCATCTCATGACTTCCTTTTGCATCAGGCTGGCTGTCCGTCCCTTCCTTTTGAAAGCCTGACATGGGCCCAAAGCTCCCTCCAGAGGGTAGACAAGAATGCCTTACGCAAGCACGGTTACTCACCAAAGCAAAGGAAGACAAGCTTACAGCATTCTAACCTGACAGAGAGCACCAGAAGCTGAACGGAGATGAGTTCAGGAACCTCTGACCCCTAGAGGCTTCGTTTCCTTCCTTGTGCTCTGCCAATCTTGGAAACAAGTAAGTTTTGTTTCTCCACAGGGTGTCACTATGCAGTCCAGGTTCACCCTGAAACTGGAATCCTCCTGCCTCAATGGCAGAATTACACCATCCCCAGCCAGACAGGCTGCTGCCCCTGCCTCGGCCTGGCCAGAACAGGAAGTTGAACTGTGTGAAGCTACCACTTAGAGGTTGACAGGCTAGAGCACCTGGCTTGTATGGGGAATCCAAAATGAAAATTAGATGCAGACTGAATCGTGAACTAGGCTCAGTCTATATTTAGGTACATACCCATCCTCTTCTAGCCTTTCCAAACTCCTTCCACACTCCTGGAAGCGTTGCTCATGAACTCTTAAGTATGTTGGCTTCTTGCCTTCTGCCAAGACAAGCTTTTAATGAAAGGTTCCAAGATATCAGCTCTCACTAAGGTTTGGAGTGTGACAAACGGAATACAAAGAGGCGATATAGTGTGATGGAGTAGCTGGCCTATCCGTTACCATGGCAACGAGTCAGCCAGCCTCAGCCATGAGCATCATGCCCTGCATCCATGAACATTTCCTAACAGTCGTCAGGAATCTACAATGCTAAGAGACCGACCTTTGTGGTCCTCAAGGCTTCCTCGGTGACACACAGAAACACCCAGAGCATACTTACTGAGGAGATGGAAATACAAAGTCCTGATTTCATGAAGGTTTGACTTGGAAAACTTCTGCTTTACTCTGGTATAAAAAGAGTCTCACACAACCCTGGCCTGCCTCAAACTTGTCTTGTCACCAAAGATACCACTGAACTCCTGATCCTCCTAACTCTGCCTCCTGATGTATGCGGCCATGCCACTTATTGAATGCTTTTAGTAAAACATTCAATAAATTACTTTAGATTACTACTATAAAGCAGGCATAATTTTAAATGATTTTGCCTCACTGCAAGCTATTGTAAACGCTTTGAACCCATTAGCGGTAGGCTAGGCAAAGCAAAACTGCTCACTAAGGTAGGTAGATTAAATGCATTTTCACATTAATGTTTTTAACAGCAATGCATGATTGGAACCAGAAACACATTATGAATCAAAAAGGAACTGTGTTGATAAGGCCTATAAAACATGAAGCACAAAACCTGGTACCTAGCAAGGCTTCTTTTCCCACCATTAGGAATAAGCACTTGTAAGCAGAGATACCATGTTTGAACTGTGCCCTGAAATTTATATCTCGAAATCTTGTGTCCTCCTCACCCTGAAGTCATTTGGCAGGACAGTCATAGGGGAGCTAAAACATTTCTTCAGAGACTTCTCACTGGTCAGGCGGGAACAATGAAATAACCATAATACAGCAATAAAATGGGGGTCAGGTAACAATGGAGTGTTTCAACTAAACACAAGCAATGGGAGCAGGAAGGACACAGCAACGCCTCCAAATCCGAGGGCCCGGAAGGAACACGCGACAGCACCAAGGCAAGATCCAAAATAAGAATGCAGACCTTCAATCAAGAGGAGACGTCAGACAAACAGCAAAGGAAGAATAGCCCACAAGAAAAGGAAAGGGATAAGCGCTGGAAATCCGGCTCAGCTGGTAGATCCAGCACCCGCAATGTCCTGGCTTCAGTCTCCAGCACCACATAAACTCGATGTGGTGGAGCACACCTATAATCCCTACCCTCCAGGGGTGGCGGCAGAACGGACAGAAGCTCAAGACTGCCACGGGCTACACAGCGAGTTTGAGGCCAGTCTGGGCTCCATTAGACCCTGTCTCCAAAAGAAAAGGCCTGGCAGGGGCTCTCAGGTGGCACATGCCTATAATCCCAGAATTTGGGAGGTATGAAGAAGATCGTTACAAGTTCCAGGTTATCTCCTGAGCCACACAGAGTTCTAGAGCAGCCTGGGCTACATCAGATACTATTTCAAAACGCCAAAACAAACAAACAAACAAACAAATCCTACATTCTCCAAAACTTCAATGGCATCACATCACCATCCTCAGAAACGCTGCTAGGCAAAGGAGACTGCAAAGAGATCAGAGAGATTCCATAACCAAATGTAATGCCTGACACTACCCTGATGACTGCATCGAAGGGACAGGAAAACTCAGAGAACTGTTTTTTAGATCAACAGACCTATGGATGGCTGGTGACAAGAGCTTATCAGCAGACACTAATGAAGCAGAATCCTGAACTATCTACAGAAGATGGATCCCAATTTGTACACAATGTAACTGAAATGCAGAGCGGTAAGGAAAGTGGTGTCTACCCTGTCAGCTATTTCAAAGAACGGTGGATGTAGAGGAAAATGGAGAGACCAAATAAAAACAGCTGGCATGGGCAAATATCCATACAGGCTGAATCTCCCTGTCCAAAAGGCAAGAGCCTAGAAGTGTTGGGACATGGGATCGAATTATCTGCAAATGCAGTTAGGAGCTTGGAAACAGGACCATAATCTAAATATCTGGTTTTCATTTCAAATATGCCTTATACACACGGTGTGAGGGGATTCTCTATTTTATCCTGTGTTTTCAAGCTCACCTATGTTTTAATTGTGATCTGTCTCATGAGATCAAGTGCAAAAGTTTATATTTGTGGTGTTCTATTATTGCTGGAGTGGTTAAGAGCACTTGCTCTTTTAGGGGACCTGGGTTCAACTCCTAGTACACACATAGCAAGAGCTATGTATAACTCAAGTATAACTCCAGGGGATGGGACACCCTCACCTGACCTAATAATGCATATGCATGTCTATGGAGGTCACACGTGACCAAAACACTCATACATGCAAAATAAACAAATAAATAAATAGCACACACATGAGCAAAATACTCATACATGCTAAATAAATAAATAAATAAATAAATAAATAAATAAATAAATAAAGTTAATCTACACACTGAAATAAATATTCTCAAACAGAAAGAGTACAGAAACCATTACAGGGAACCCTGCAAATAAAAGTCCCTGATGTTCAACCCTGGTTTGTTTGCAGACATGTCCACCACACTGTGATTCTGTCTGAAGATCACACTGATAACAGTAAAATTGTAAAAAAAAAAAAAAAAATAACAGTTATCATTGACATGCCCACTGCTGAGAGGTTTCTCCCGAATCATCTCATTTGAGCTATACAATAGCTATTACTAGACTGAAATTTACTAAAAATAAAAGTGAAGTTTAGAGAGGTTAATTAAGTTGGACAGAGTTAGCAATTCAGTCAGGGCAGCCACGTAACATAATTGCCAGTTCCTGCCTATAACAATGTAATCACAATCTCTGTAAACCTAGCTTTCCCCTTTATGTTTCTTATTTCCCTCACTTCTTTTACTCAGACATGTTGAGTGTAAACCTCTTAATTACTTCATAGTGCATGTGCGGTCAGATCTGTTACATATGCTGGTTTACAGGGAATCTCAGTCTCTCAATAGGCCATTTTAAGCCCACTCACTGGGAGGGATGGATTAGACTGTAATAGGCAGTGTGGTAGTTTGAGTAGAATGACCACCATAGACTTAAAAACTCAAATACTTCATCCTAACTTAGTGGAACATTTTGGGAAGGATTCAGAGGTGTGGCCTCATTGGAAGAGGTATGTCTCTGGAAGCAGGCTTTGTGGTTTCAAATGTCCACTCTATTCCCACTAGTTAGCTTCTCTGTCTCCTGCTTGTAAACTGGGTTGTAAGCTTTTAACTACTTCTCCAGCACCACACCTGCCTGTCTGCTGTCATGTTCCCCACCATGATTGTCATGGATTCTAACCTGGAACCATGAGCAGTAAATTAAATGTTTTCTTTTGTAAGTTGGCTTGGTCATGGTGTTTTTTCACAGCAACAGAAAAATAGAAGTTGGTACTGAGGAAAGGCTCTTGCTGTGACAAGCCAGACTGTGCTGTTTCTCAAAGGAACGTGGAAGACTTTGGGACTTTGAACGAGGAGAGCAGCTGGATGCTGTAAGCATGTCTTAACAGGGTTATCCCAGCAGGAGCTTGGAAGACAGTAGTGAGGAGAGCAATGGGACTATGGAAACCAAATACAGGTGGTTGCAGACAAGAACAGTATTAGCAACTGGGCTATAGATTATTTTTTGATATTTTGGCAAAGACTGTGGCTATATTTTACCCTTATCCTAAGAAGCTGCCTAGGGCTAATTTCACTGGCCAAGAATATCTGAAGATAGCTTCATTTTCATTCTGTTGTATAGTTATTAGTAATAACTCTTATGAAACTCTACAGTTAAAAACAACAAGCAGGACAAAAAGAAATACAACATATACAGTTTGAGAAGGGAAAAAGCACCAGGAAATTTAACACTGAAGCCCAGGCTTGTGCTGCAACAGATAAAGAGATGCTCAATGCCAAATGAAGCAAAGGGGAATGGTTGGCTCGGGTCAAGACTATCCAGCTAATCTGCAATATCTGGAAAATGTCTCAAGAGATTTCCTGGTCCTAAAAAAAAAAAAAAAAGCAAGAAAGCAAAGTGTAAATATAATTCAAGGAGGGAGTCAGCGCCATCCAAAGGGGACAGCTAGATGTGGCAGCATCAGCCATGTGTCCTGGCTTTAGAATCATGAAGGATACTGGAATAAAGGGGTTGTGGACTCTTCCTCCATGGTTAAGGAGAGCTACTGAGGTATAGGGGATGTGGGAGAGGAGTTCCTACATGGAAGCCTTAAAAGGCCACTGTATGTATGAAGCCATGAAAGTGATGCCTAGATCAGGTTGGAAACCCCAGCACAATGGACAGAGCAGCAGGGCCATGATATGTCTCCCAGAGAAAGTTTCATACAGGAAATGGAACCAGTGCAAGCTACAAGTGTGTCACAGACAACAAAGTTGAAAAGGCAGAGCCATCTAAGCTCTATCACATCAGACAAGAAATTACGCGATCTGGAGTTTGCCCCGTCGAGTGTTTTGTTCTTCCCTGCTCTGGTCCACTTTCTTCACTAGGACCCCATTCTTCCCTTTCAGAACAGGAATATATACTCTGTATGTTGGTATGATATAATTTGCTTTTTTTATTTTAAAGGGGTTACAATTAAGAGACTGCCTCAAGTCCCTAGAGAAACTCTGAAACTATGTTGAGACTACGGAGGCTTGAAGGTGGACTGAATGCATTTTACATTATAAGACCACAAGCCTATGGAGTCCAATGAGTAAAATATGATGGTGTGAATCAGAATACCCCTCACAGACTCACAGATTTAAATGCTTGGTCCCCAGGTGGCAGAACTATTTGGACAGGAATAAGAGGTGTGGCCTTGTTAGAGGAGGCAGGTCAGTGGAACCAGACTTGGAGGTTTCAAAAGCCCATGTTACTCCCAGGTAACATACACTCACCTTCCCCCCGACCCCTGAATGTGTGTGTGTGTGTGTGTGTGTGTGTGTGTGTGTGTGTGTGTGTGTGTGTGTCTGTATCCTGTTTATGGATTAAGATGTGAGCTCTCAGCTACTACTCTAGCACCATGCCAGCCTGCCTGCCTGTTGCCATGAGCCCTGTCGTCATGGTCACATGTCACAGCAATAGAAAAGTAACTTTAACAGGCTGTGTGATCCCTAACTACTACCGCAAGCTTATCTTTCCACAACTGGGATAAACTTTCTCTAGGATCATTCCTACTTTTATGTTGAGAATGTTTTCTCTACTGGCCCCCAAATTTCACTCCACATGACTGTATCTAACTTATCCTTATCCTCTCCCCAAATATTCCCACCAGCTTCTCATAGTACTCTTTTGTGTTCTGTATGGACCTATATATACTATATACCCATTGTTTTTTGAGTCAGAATCTCTAGTTATACCTGGGGCTTTTCAATTCGGCTAAGCTGGCCAACCAGCTACCCTGAGAGGTGCTCCTATGTGCACGTTGTAGCACTGAAATCACAGGCACAGCCTGCAGTGCCAAGGCTCTGAACTCAGGTCTTTATGCCTGCATGGCCATCCACCCCTCCCAACTCCCTATATATTCCTTTAATCTTTCCAAACATTCTCAGTTCCTTTGGTGACATCCTTCAGGTCCTTCATTTAGCTAGACTTCTTTCTCAACTCGAATTTAGTCTGCACCAACTGGGCCTCCCTCCATTTCTGAGCCAGAACTGGTTTTCCTATGCACTGCAGTGGCCGCTGCCTGACAAAGTGAGTCTGTTTTGGCAAACAGAGAATCTAACCAAGAAAAGCCAACTCTCATCTTTGAGGGAAGGTGGGGGGATAATAGTCAGCAAAATTAGAGAATCAGATAGATTACAAACTCGGTCATGAACAAATACCACTACTTTCCTCCCCCAAGGCAACACCGAGATCTGTCCTTACCTCATGATCTGGAGACGTCTCCAGCTGCAACTGGCCACTGTAGGAAGGTGGATAGAAAAGAGAGACAAAGTAGATTTTGAAACATGAACACATCATTTTAAAAAGAGAAAATATACTGAATTCTAAAAGGTGAACGTACTTGAGTGAAGGATCAGGGAATTCTAAGGCTTCTGCTGAGTCCATGGGGTACAGGTTCAAAATACTTCTCTCTGTAATGTCTGTGCTTAGACTAAAGAGGAGGGAGAACAGACAGGAGTGAAATCATAAACGTCTGATTCATTCTATCGGCTCCGTGCAGTTGAAACACTTAACTGACAAGCATAGCTTGTCTTTGAGATTAAGAGAGAAAGTTTCCAAATGCAAGTGGCTCTCCCAACAGAGTACCAGGACTTTTTTTACTGAACTCCAACTTATGTGTGAAAGACCATGATTATGTCTAATGACGTCATGATTCAGCCAGCCAAGCTGCTAAGGTATTAACCCAATACCACTAATGGCATTTAGGTTCAACTGCAAAGTCTTTCTGACTTAGACTGCTATATTTAAAAATTAATAATTCCGTGGTCCACAAGAATATTACCAGAAAAAAAATGAAACTTGTCAAATTTATGGTAATTATTTTAAAATAAAGAACACATATAGGAAGTAGCTAACATAGTGAAAAGGAAAGTGCCCAACATAAAATGATTTCAATATGGCGGTTGACAAGTTGATATGATAGTCAAGAATCACTTGGAAGTCTGTTGGGAAGTTCTTGTACAATGCATGTTCCTGACAAGGGTCCAATTCAAATTTAAAAAGGAACCTACAACCCAAGCCTTTATAAACATATTGACTGATTATCATACATCTGGTACTACCAGAAATAAATAGAAGTTTTGAATTTCCATTTTTTAGTAGGGTTTTACTCCTATGTTTATAAATCAGTAGAAATTGTTTTGTACTTCTACCATATTTCTGTTTTCCATAAATGAAACCAGCCATGCCACATGAATGTCACGAGAGGGTCGGACCAGGAAACTGGACTCAACTGCACAGAAATTTGAATCTTTGACTTTGGATCTTGGGGAATAGGCAACTAAAGGACTTCCCTTTGTTAGTGGTTACATCCAGACCAACTCGGGTCTAAATGTTTTAGACTGTGACATAACTGACATAATGTGCTCAGTAAGTTAGTAGCCCTCATTTACACACAAGACACAGGCCAGGAACAGACGTGCATACCCGTTGGGATCCTGAAACAAGTTTTCTGCCTCTCTCAGCTGCTCAATCATTGCTATATCCAGATCCTGGTCTTTGGATGAATTTAGTCTGTAACGTAAGACCAAGTGTGAGTGCAGAGTGATTACTAAGACATCTTAAGCACAGCCCCCCAAAACCCCACCAACCTTCTAAAAAGGATTTTGACAAACTCAGTACTGTAATGAAGACACCTGAGTATCCTGCGGGTGGGTGCTATAGAGGTGGGAGAAGTCCCTGGACAGGGAAAACTCAGTTCATCTCCAGGCTCCCAGGCTTCCACTTGCTCCATGGCCAGTCAGGCAACAAACAAGGGCACTGGGTCTTCCCATAAGACCAGCCTGGCTCCCCAGAGTGGAGCTATATTAGTTTCGAGGCTTCCAACTCTGGTTCCATTTGAGGGGGCTCAGTGTGGGACAGCAGCTCTCAGGCCTGATTCTTTATTAATGCAGAAAAAATCAACTGTGGAGCTTATAAAAGGAACCAGCCCCCAACACACCTAAGCAAATCCAACCTCAAGTAAAGACAGGCCCTCTAGAAAGCTCCATGGATGATCCTGACTTTAGAGTCGGGGTTAGGAAGAGATGTGAAACTGATAATGGGGTTTCCAAAGCTTTATCTGGCCTCACTTTCTTTCCTCTTGATTCTATGACGCTACACTGAGTCAGGCCTCCTTGGCCTCTCAGAAGCGTATCCAACAAGCAGCTGGTAAGATAGAGTGATACAGAGGGACTTCCCAGCAAGAGAAATTTGATCAGAGATTGGCTACTCTTCTTGCTACCTAAGGTAGGCCAATGAATTCCTACCAGTAGAGAACATTCTTAACAATCTGACCAGTCTTTTAAGGAAAAAAATAATACCCACAAAAATAGTGGAAGGTCATCAAAACCTACATACATCCTACACCACAGACAGCAAAAACATATGAACCAAACATTTACCCAATGCTACAGGTTCCAAGTCAACTCTATGTAAGAGGCTCCTGTCAAGACACTCATATGCTCCCCTGGAGGTCTTGCCAAGTAAATACTGATATACAGAAGAGCAAAAAAAGAGATATTCACTTGATACAAGATTCTTCAAGGTCAAATGTTAGCCTTCTCTGGCCTTGGACAGAAAGGCAGCACCAATTGAGGCCCCAAACTTAGCTGCAATATGGCAGACAACAGAACTTCTAGGACTGCTACAAAGATTAACTGGGCTGCTGCCTATGAAATAAAACAGTGCCAGGCATACAGAATTTAATACAGCTATGACAGTTATTAAGATTGGTAACCAGGACATTAGAGAAATGCATTTCAAAGATTTGAACCAGGTGACCATGGTTGAAGGGACTGGCTCCCTGGACATTAGGTATGGCTATTGGCTTCTTCAAGGAAAATGGAAGGAAGGTAGAAGATGTTCTCACTGTTATATTTGTATTGACCGACTCAAGTAAAACTCAGGGACAATGAAGTAGAACTCTCCGTTGTGCTGTGGTATGAATGTACATCCCAAACTTTATGTGTAGAAAACTCAATGCCAAAGAGAACAGTGTTAGGATAGAACCTTGATCAGGGAAGCCCCAAGGCAACAATGGACACTATTATTACAGGAGGTAGCTCCATTATCTACAGGAGCTCAGCTCTGTCTCCACCTCTCATATTCTCTTCCCCTGGGACAGCTTCTGCTGTGTTACAATGGACCAAGAAGCTCTCACTAGACACAGCCTCTTGATCTTGGACTTCTAAGCCAATCATTGCAAGCCAAATAAACTTCTACTGCATGTGTTACCTAGTCTATGTGAGCAGCACAAATGAAGACTGACTATATGACCCAGGACTGTAAGAAGGGTCATAGGAAAACCGGCAACTTCTTATCTGCATGACTGGGGAAGATTCTAGGCTTGCCCAAAGAAAAGTAGATCAAAATCTATAAGGACACGACTGCCAGAAGGAATGGCCCATGACCCAGCTCTGGCACTCACAGTTCCTCCATGTGCCAGTGAGCATCCTCTTCTATCCGCAATAGCTCTTCACAGTCTTCTGCCTGGTCCTATAATAGAGCACAGGGACTTTTCAATGAAGAGTTAAAACTGGTCCCAGTCCTTATTCATGGCAGTGTAATTCACAAGAGCCAAAAGGAACAAGAAGGACATTATTACACTACATAGACAAAACCTTGAGCATGAAATAATAACAACACACACACACACACACACACACACACACACACACACACACTGCATGATTCTACACACGTGAGATACTTATAGTAGTCAAACTTATTGAGAAGGAAAGTAAATCAATGATTGCCAGAGAGAGGAGGCACGGGGGAATATTTAGTTGTCAGAGAGAGGAGGCACGATAGGGAAGATATAAGTGTTAAATAGTCTCAGTTCAGAACGATGAAAGAGGTTTTAGTGTTAACAAAACAGAATAACAATTCATACCTAACACAAACTACAGTGTGCAACTGAAATGTGGCTAAAACGTTGGGTTGTGGTGGTGTATGGGTAGTGTGCATTTGCACTTCAGCATTTGGAAGGTCAAGGAAGGTGATGGACTGTGAGTTCAAGGACAGCCTGTGCTACCTACCAAGACCTTGCCTCAAAAAATTTTACAGATAAAACATTTTATAATTTATATGTATTTTGCCACAATTAAAACATAAAATAATAATAATAACTCCACCAAGCTGGCTTAGGATTACAACTTCCATTAGATAGAAGCAACATAAAGTCCACCTGAGTTCCTTATCTAATTCAACTTTCTGGTATTTAACAATAGGAAAAGCCCTGCACTGAATCCAGTAGTTTCGTGTGAACAAAGTCAGAGAACACTCATGTCTTCGCTGAGCCTCCCACACCAAAGCTCTCCAGAGACGCTGCACTGAGAGCGAATCCTCGGAAAGCTGTGTCCCCTGTGGGCCTTCCATGTATCTCCTTGGACTTTCTCCTCAGACAAGGAAGATGTCCTGGCTGGGCCCACACTGGCAGAGAGCCATCCTGGAGTGGGTACATTTCCCTATTAGGGAAAGAACATCGGACTGTGGGCTATCGGGCACATCTCCATTGGTTCTAGTGTCTCTTTAGGATGAGACTTTCCCTGAGGAGGGTGTTGCAAAAACCACTCCGACCTTTACTGCCTAGACGGTACTTTCAGTGTACAAGATAAACTGTGTCATTCTGCAAGTGATGGTGAAGTCCATGAAATCAGATTTCCAGGTAACACGTCCAACATAACCTGCCCCAGGCCTTCTAGGCTTCCACTAGCAAAGGCAAGGGGGATGTCTTCTAATTTTTAGCTTCAGAATGAAAACTCAACAGAACAGGCAGTTGTTCTCTAGAACACAGAACAGGTTGGCATCAGCCTGCTAAGCTGTTTATTTGCAAATTACGCAGCATTTGAGAACTGGCACAGTCACCTGCAGTGCCCAAAGCAGTGCTTGGGGCACTTGTAAGTAACACACACACACACACACACACACACACACTCATATACACACACATACACATGCATAAACATACACTCATATATACACACATACACACTCACATACACACATACATGCACACACACACATACACACACTCACATATACACACATACACACAAATACACATGCATAAACACACACATACACACACACACACATATATACTCACAATCAACTCATATATGTACACTCACACATGCATAAACACATACTCACATAGACACACACACAAAAAAAAAGATATTAACAAACACAGGCAGAACCCGGGTGAGGTAGAATAAGGGACACTCTGTCTCTGGCTCCAATTCTCACAGTAGACACTGAGCGAGCACTGCTGCTGGTCCACTTAGCGTACTTTTCATAGTTTTGTGCCTTCAGAAGCTTATTTCATAGTTCTAAGTGGGGCCGAAATACAATGCTGAGATGCTGATTAATCTTACTAGACAACTTCCTGAGAGGACTCCAAAGTGCCCCCAAAAGAAACAACGTGTTAGATAGGCTTTTTACGGGTATGCATTACAGTGTTAGTGAATTCGGTGTTAATGAACCAATAGCATGCAGTCACCCTAAGGTTACACCGCTGGTGATGCTGTAGCCATCTGAGGCGGGCAAGTGCACACTGATGGAATTCAGTACAACACATTTTCCAGACCTTATCTCTGCCCTTAAAGCATGGCTGACTGGACACTGAGCCAGGAGTCTCTTAACAGAAACGCACATGAAACAAGGCTTTGTATTGGCTGACAGAAATGTGACCCAAGGCTCTCAGAAATCCAACTTTGCATTTCCTCTGAGTAGACTAGCTCTGCACTGGATAGTGTAACACGCACAATGGTTTCACACATTACAACTATTATGAGTAATTTTTTTTCTAAAGTGCCATAATAGCAAAAGCAGTAGATGCCAATTTGGTCCGTAAGGCAGTATTATATAAAACGCTGAGCTTTTAGTGGCCAGTGTGCTGGGAAGCCTGTCACACTCATAGGTCATAAAACAGAAGTCAGGCCTAACACATACATGGTTGCTCCTTGAGTGTCGCCCTCAGGATTCACTCTCCACATCAGCCACCCCCAGGGTGCTGCCATCCTTGTGCTGCAATGTCTATATGAACATTCAATATCCAAAAAGCTCCGCAATCTAGGACATTTCTAGTTTTAAGGATATTGGATATTGGGTTAAAAAAATAGCACAGCCTGGGCTCTCAGGCTAAGTATTCACATAAACCATCTAAGCCCTCACGTAAAACGTGCAAATGTAAAACATGGGGAAAACGAAACAATTTTAGAACTTCTGCAAGTGGTCACAGACATTCTGGTAAACCTGTCAATTTGTAAGGCTCGGAGACTTAAGAAGAGGCTGAACAAGTCCTGAATCAGAAAACAAAAATCATTTATAAACAGAAAGTCTAGAGACGAGCATGGTTGGGCCAGTTCTCAATGTCAGCTGGGGGGGTGTAGGGGTGGAGTCTCAAGCCTAGAGAGGACTTGCTGGAGGCTTTGAGAGTGAAAGGTAGGCTGGACTGACATGTTCGGCTAAAATCTGTGGATCTGAATTCTAAGGTCCCAAGCAGAATAAATGTGTTGAGCTGCAAAACCTTACCTTAATATAGTTCATAAGTCCCGAGTGTAGGGCATCTGCACGGCCAGCAAGCTGCTCTCTTTCTTGTCCTGAGCTGCCGCTGTCCCCCAGAATGGAAGGCTTCAGCTGAAATTCTCCTGTCAGGAAAACACAGAGAAAGCAAGAAAGCGTGACTTCAAAGACAGGGGCATGAAGCACACACGGGTTCTCAAACACACAACCAGCCCCTCCCTCACCCGCTGCCGAGGCCCCTGAGCAACCCACAATTTATTGCCTCTGCAGAATCATAAAGGGAACTTAAACATGGAAGAAGAAACAGAAAATAAACAGAAGACCCACAAACTGAGAATTTAAAGTCAAGGCTTCTTCAGGGCTTTAGCTCCCCATGAAAGAAATGAAATGTCTTCTTTTGCTTTTGAAGAATCGAGAAAATTTACAAAAGCATTTTGGTGTTTTTAGAAGTATGTGGCTAATTGTTACAAATTCTAAGTTCAACAAAATGTATGGACCCCCGTTACCTGGAAATCATTATGCCATTTAGATATGTATCTGCATATGCATTATAGGGATTACATTACTTCTGTCCTTAAGCAACCAAGAACCTTAAGGAAACGTTGAGACAAGACTAGCCAAGAGCCCCAGATACTGCCCACAATAGAAATCACCCAGGAAAGGTCCTGCAGAAGCCAGAGCATGCTGGGGCAGAACTCATCTGTCCCAGCAGGCAGAACGCAGGAAAGGGGATAGCACAGAGGACTCTTCTGACTGGAGAGTAAATAGTAGAGAGCAGGGAGAGTGTCCTTTAAATAGTGACACTGCAAGATGCCGAGGGGACAGCTTTGTTACTCGTCTCTGGGATGCAACACATGAGACAAGAATACATAACAACATTTAAAGTTTTAAAAAAGGAAAATTTGCCTAAAATATGACGCCCCGCCCCCAATGCTAACATTGAGTAATGGAGTGTCAGTTTTCCAGCTATCTGCATCTACCAACTTCTCCCTAAGACTTGGAGATTTTACGACAGCTGCTAGAGCTATCCTACATCTTATCCATCAATCATATCAATATTTTCTTTTCGCAAATGAATCTGAAGAATCTCCTAGACTCCTGAGGATGCGGACTCTACTACTAACTGTAAGGAGCAGAGCTGGCTTGTGAAACCACGGGTAATCATTTCAAATGTCTGAGCCTTGCTTTCCCCATCCTGAACTTCAGTCAGAAGAGCTATCTAGACTGGGAATAAAATCACTCCCTGTGGGCATGACAGCTGGCTCACAGGATGTGTGACATAAAAAGTAACTGATCATCTGCACCTCTGTGTGTGTTTGCCCTAAGTCTAGCTAAACCTACAAAGCAAGCTCTCGCTGCGCACGTCGCTCTCAGACCTTTAGCAGGGGTGAGCCGATGGCACGTATCCTCCTTGATGGTCTGGTCTTCCTCCACGATGTTTGACATGGGCACGTTGAGGCTAACCGTGTCCTCATCAGAGGGCTAAAAAGATACAGGATAAAGAATGATCTTATCATATCATTCTAGGGATAGGGCTTGTCGATGCACAGAAAGTGGCACCCTGACCTGACAAACAGCATATTGCTTACAAACTCAGAAACAGCAACCGATAGCGATGTCGGAAAGGGGGAGCGACTGTTCACAGGATGGCAGGGATGCACCTGAGACTCTGAGTGTAGCCGCCGAGGTTCTGCTTTGTGAACGGGCACTGGCTGTGAGTACAGGTTTACAGTGCTTATGCTGCACACACACCTCCACATAGACACATGGGCTGAAGTCTCCAGGGCTTCTCCCTTTTCTGAGCTTACAGCCACCATCAAGTCACCAGAGGGCCACGCGATACCTAACACAACAAGGGCACGCTTGTTGACAAACTACAGCGCTAAATTATAATCTTACTAGGAGAGGTGCACTGAGGTCTGACAAAGGGTTGACTGACCAAAACTACATGGAGGTAGTCACACAAGGAGGCAGGCAACTGAGTGTGTATTTTGTTTAAGATATTAAGGGTCGGTGTCCAGCCTTGACTTGCATGGAGGAAGCAGCATCAGGCAGGTGACAGTGTTATTAGGTATGAGGTATAAGGAAAGGGTGTTCTGTGTGTCTTATAAGATAAAGGTTCTATGAAGTAACAGGAGTTAATTCTCTCTGATGTCTCTCCTTCACCACGCTAGCCAACGACATATATTCATGAATCTACAATCCCGTCACAAGTTAAGACACAGTTCCTCACTTCTTCCTCTCTCCATTTTAGTGTTTCTATTTAGGGACAAGTGACAAGCATCCTAAGCCACAGGAAGCAGGACCTTCACACGTGCCCTCATGTGTGTGGCCAGTTCCTGAAGCAATTCTTGTCCTTAGAAACACCAGAAAGCAAGCATGAATTTCGTTCACCAAAGAAATATTCACAGATCCCCACAAGTTCTTACTTAATTATCTTGACCAATGTTAAGTCAATCAGATGGTGGCATCCACCAGAGAAAGGGGACAGGCGTGACTACTGATCCCAACAGTGAGGTGTAAACAGGGAGTGATCCCAACCAAAAAATCTACAAGTAACACACAGTGTGGTATAATTCAAAACCTCACTACTTAAAAAAAAAAAGTATCACAGAGGGGCTGGTGAGATGGCTCAGCGGGTAAGAGCACCCGACTGCTCTTCCGAAGGTGATAAGTTCAAATCCCAGCATCCACATGGTGGCTCACAACCATCCTTAACGAGATCTGGAGCCCTCTTCTGGAGGGTCTGAAGACAGCTACAGTGTACTTACATATAATAAATAAAATAAATCTTAAAAAAAAAAAAAAGTATCACAGAGATGCACTCAGACAATGAGGCTAGCGTGTGAGGTAAGAAAGACAAAGGAAAGATGTGTTTTATTCTACTAACTCATCATCTTTTCTACAGTACCCTTTTCTCTCCTTCCACCTCCTACCCTTACAGCTAGCAAAAGTCCAAAGATATGCATTTAATTAAAGGGGGAGAATAAATCCTTGGGCTCTCTTCAGAATGCTATTAGCATCCTACTTATAAGTAAGAGAAGGATAATGAAGTTCCTTCCGTGATGTTTTATTAATGAACTTAATTACTCTTCCAAGAGAGATAAAGGAGAGCTTGTTTTAATTTAATGGAAAATAAGCCCGGGGTGGGTAGTTTCTGTGACAATCACCCATTTGAGGGGACTTATGAGTTTTCATGAAGTCCAGGGGGTTAAAGAGAATGTAGCATAAGAAAGTGATGCGTTCAGCATTCCAACCCCGCCGGCGAACCAAGGCCAGCTGTCAGTGTGGTTTTATGTGGGTCGTGGCCTCACAGGGATACAGTATGCCTTTTGCTTCCCACTGACCCTTCTTTAAAATGTTAATAAATAAATAAACAAACAAATGAATAAATAAATTCTTTAACAAAAAACAAAATCCTGAGGAACTTGAATTTGTATTTTATATGTGTGTGTGTGCACACGTGACACATGTCCCTGTCTGTGTGGCATGTGGAAACCAGAGGTCAAGGCTGGCCATCTCCCTCTCTGGCTCTCCACATTCTTCTTGAGACAGGTTCCCTCACTGAACCTGGATCCTGCTGCTTCAGCAGGAGCTGGCTGGCCTGCAGCTCCAGGGGTCCTCTTGTCTCTCTCTTCCTCACAGCGTGGTCACAGGCTCATTCTTCTGGGCCTGGCTTGTACAGGTGCTCTGGGCTGAACTCAGGTCAGCATGCTTGTGTGGCAAGCATTTTACAAGATTAACTCATCTCCCCAGCCATCGACTTTAAGTTATTTTGTTTTTAAATATACAACATTCTAGCACATCTTGTGGAAAAAAGACCTATCTGCTTACTAAAGCTCTAGACCAGAGGAGAACTAGAAACATTTTTTTCCTGAAGTCACACCTGATAAAACTGATAAAAATATGATTTGTGTGTGTGTGTGTGTGTGTGTGTGTGTGTGTGTGTGAGAGAGAGAGAGAAGTAACTGACCTAGTCATTACAACCTCAAGGACCCCCTATGGAATCTAATAGACCATACATGAGGCCAAAAAAGATACGAATGTTCTATCACTAACAGAAGTTCTATCATGCCCAATTGATGAAACTGAGCTTGTGCACAAATTTAATTTTCTGAACATAAGGCAGCTGAAGTACCAGTAATACAAATATTGTTTCTAAAACTATAGGTAAGGGCCAGCAAGATGGCTCAGCAGGAAACGGCTGGTTACAGAATAAGCTACTCACATGCAATGGGCATTTGATTCCTTAACACTTAGGGATGTATCTAACCGAGCTTCCCTAAAGTACCATTAAAAACAGGTATGTTCCTCAAAGTGCTTCCTACTAATACATGGTCCTTTCATAATATTCATTTGGAATTGAAGACTATTCTAGATAATGTGGAAGTGGGATGGGGAAAGACGGGGACTCTTAGGAACACTGAGTGACAGCAGCTAGCATTCACACACCCCTCAGGGGTCCCGAGCTGCTTTCACACGTGATTGAACTGACAATTCAGATTGTTCAAATGCACCAGTGGCTTTTTCCCAGAGAAAGACTTTGGTGGACACAGACGGATTCAGAGTGTAAGATAATGCTACGGTCCCCAGATTTACCTCGGTGGCAGATAACCGCTTATCTCCGTTGTCACTTCCAACCCCCGAGTCGGAGTCCTTCTTACTGTAGCGGACATCATCAGCATTCAGTTTGTTTAGAAAAGGATTGAAAATAACAAAATTGACACCAAGGGGCATCGATTAATAATGTGATTATGACTTCATTATATAAAACACATCATCATTATTGAAGTTATTGATATATGGCAACAAGTCAGTCTAGTTCTAAGAACAAGATCACACACCTATAATGAAAACTTACAACTGCCAAGGACATCATTAATTCTCTACTCAGGGTTTCCTCCTCTGAGGGACAACTTATTTCTTTGAAACAGTTACTAATTTTATCTTATTGACATGTATATAGAAGCGGTAAGATATATAATTATTTTATGTCATAGGTATTAAAGCATTATTTTCAGCCATTTTGAAAACCTTTCCAGTATTTAATTATACCTTGTAATATAAATATAAATATAAAATAATATATACATCTACATATATATGTAGATGTATGTATGTATATATGGTATTATTTTGAAAATGCCATTAGGGTAGTTTGAAATTCCAAGCCAGCCTGTTTAACAGATCACAAAGGGAAAGACCTCTGCCCTGTAAAATTCTCAAGAAAAATGTGTGTATTTTTCTGTGGCTACTCTGTTCTCTGGATGCATGAGGCCTGTCTTACACCACAAATGGTCCAAGGATGCTTGAAAGGATTCTAACACTTACACATGAAACTGGAAATGGGGGAGAAAAAAAAAAAACCTATCTATCCTACATTTTAAAACCTGAAGCCTGAAGATCTTAACCTTAAGATACAAGAGCACATAGGTACACCAAAAATTGATAACTCTTAACATGTTTCAGCTTGATACAGGTATTCAATCAAGAACAGCAAGTTTGAGATAGCATCTGGATATATGGTGATATACACACACACACACACACACACACACACACACACACACAGCTTAGGCTGGCCTCAAATCCGTGACCCTCTTAACCCTGTCTCCTAAGTGCCGGGATCACAGGAGCATACTGCTATACCCAGCTTGAAGAGAACAATTTTTAAAATGTGGTAGTCTTTACAATAGAGTTTGCTATAGCTGTGCTAAACATAAAATCCAGTACACATCCTATTTAGAAGCATCCACACATGCACTCAGGAAGCGCTGATTACTGATGAGGAGAGGCTACATTAGAGGAATTAGAGATTCTCCAGCATCAGTTTTTTTTTGTATGCCATTATTTTCTCAAACACCAAGTCATATACATGAATCATGGGAATGAAGCACACGGATCCTGACGTCAGGTTATCTGGGCAGTTGTGGCAAAGGGCATTCTAAGCAGCCTCTTTCGGGAAGGAAGGCATTAACTCACCTGTCTTCCAGATGCTGGTGTAAATGGGGCCTCTCTATGGTAGGGAGGTAAAGGGAGTCACTTGTTTTAATCTGGCATGCTTGTATGCTCAAATACTTAAATATGTGGACTTTTCCTTTCGTGCAAATCTGTGGAGAAATCAGTAATGCGTATTTATGTCTCACTGACAAAACAAGATGTAAGTTCCAGGTCCTGGACCACGCAGTTTAACCTTCAGAATGTCATGGTAAGTAACCCCTAACAATAGTCACTAAATACACAAGAATTCTTAGTACTGTTTCCTTCACGTTCCACTTAGGGCAGAAAATCTTGCTCAAGAAATCCCTAACCTTTTGAAACTACTAAATTCTGACAAAAACATACTTAAGTGAAAAGAGTGTAAATTTTATTTAAAAAAAATCAGATAGCATTGGTAATAAGTCCAACTATAAAAGATGGAAGAAAACATAATTATCTTCAAGTTCACAGACAGCAACTAAGAGTTTAAAAGATAACCATAGATTTAACAAGTCATTACGTTATTTTAAGAATAAACTGTATATTTTCATTTGTACTGTGTAGTGTTATCATAGTTTGATCTGTGTCTCAAAAAAGTCAATAATCATAATTTAAGATTTTAAAATTCCGTTTAATGTTCAAATAAGGAACATGTAACCCCCTTTGTAGGCCATACAGTCTATGACAAGCTTCAAATGTGTCATTGAGTGGTACTTTATCAAACCTGAAACTCCACCCGTGCATGGTTCAGGAACGATGACAGGGATGCAGGGATGTGAGAACAGATGTGACAGCGCCTCAGGCAACTTATCAGTCAGATTTACTGAAAGTCTCACTGTGTGTTGTGGGGTGGGGGGTGCTGACTGCACCCCACCATGCCTAGCGCAGCCTCCGGTGTGCAGAGAGAATCGGAGCAGGGGCTCTGTGGAGAGCCACTCCCGTCACTACTGTGCAGCCCTGGCCGTTGCTCTAGGCAACTCCTCACCTGCGCCGGAGGGGACTGCAGAGGGTTGTTCTCCAGCAGAAGCACCTGCAGCTGCTTCATCTCCCGGAAGCAGGTGGGGATCACCAGCACCTTGTTGCAGGAAAAGTCAAACTTTACCAAGGGGAGATCCACTAGCTCTGAAAGAAGAGAGAAAAGGGGGACATTTTTTTTTAAGTCTCAGAAAATGGCAGGATCAAGTGGCTACACACTCAAAAGTTAACTCTCTGTGTATCTAGAGATACGCAGGCTAGCAGAATCAAAGTGAGCCGTGTTACTGTAAGAAATTCATGGTATGCATGCATATAAAGAATATCCCTGAATGGGGGGACGTTTCCCTGGGCACTCACTCATACAAACTGTACTGGAAACACCTACCTGCCATTCGTACGATCTAAAGAGCCCATTTTCTTCCAGCAAAGGAATTGCATGAGCCATGCCATGGGGAGCATGTTCTAACTATATCCCATTTTCCTGAAGTGCTTGCAGATTATGGATGATACGCTATACAGAAAACCCTTATCTAGTTAATGTTCGAGAGCTGGCACAGGCCCAGAATGAGTTTCAGTAAATATGCTCCCGATTTTGTCAGAGGTCGCCATTGCTACCCTCCTATTCCCCAACCTCCCTCCCCCCCCCCCCCCCCCCCCCCCAGCAAACATACCCAATGTTATCTAATTTAGGATTTTCCAAAAGGACCCATAATTCCTATCTGGCTGGGCTTCGTCCCATTGCCTTTGAAGCTGTCCACAGCTCAACTCACAGGAGAGGATGTCGCATTTAGCCTGAGGTTCCCACCCAATGGCACAGTAAACACTCAGTCATTTCAAGCATTCCAACCAATGCTGGCAGCTGCTAGGCACGAAGTCAAATATAATCCACAGAGTGAAGCCAGGCTGAGGCATGCCAGAGCCTAGGGTGACGCTGGCAGATCTCTGAGCTGGCTGGGTGGTGACTACAGTGGGGTCACTTCAGAACAGTGCTCTGCACTTTTGGTATGGCAGCTGTTAAAAGCCAAAATATAGTGGCTTCAAATACTTCTGGCCTAAAGTGGAAGAGAGCCAGAAACCAGATAGGGAGAGGACCTGAAGGAGAGTACCGTAGCCTTTAAGAAGCACTAGCAGTTAGTCCCTTCTCTTTGTCTACATGGCTGAGGCTTTCAATCAACTCTGCATTACTATTTTAGCCCTGCCAGCACCACTCCCTTGGGGTGAGTGCTCTGGCTTCTCAGAACACAAGGCCCTGGGAATGATAGGGGCTTTCTGTGTTTCATATCTCAGTGCATTACTTGGTCTTACAGAACAGAGTAATTTTGAGACCAAAATTCTAGAAGGAAGAAGAACACTCAACTCCCAGGTCTCATATAGTAAAGTCCATGTCAGGCTCAGGTTGTGTATTTCAAAACAGATAGATGCCAAGGGATCTCTATTTCCACTTTGACGGAGCAGCTCAAGTCCCCAATGGGGGCAGCCATGAGTCTCACGCCTTACTCCTCAAGGTTGTTTTGATGAAGGGCTGTGGGCACAGGGAGGAATTAGGGGGGCAACTGTGCGTAGTGGAGGAGGAAGTGATGAGAGTGAACGGAAAGGGAAGGAGGATTCTAGCTTGGTATTTCTTTTGCTGGGATAAGCACCATGACCAAAATCAACCTGGTGAAGAGGGGATTTATTTCAGCTTACAGCTTATAGTCCATCATAAGGGTAAGTCGGGGCAGAAACTGATAGAGAGACCATGGAGGAGTGCTGCTTACTGGCTTGCTCAGCCTGCTTTCTAATAAGGACCTAGGACCACCTGCCCAGGGATGAAACGACCCACAGTAGGCTGGAGCCCCCAACATCAAACATTCATCAAGAAAATGCTCCCACAGACTTGCCTACTAGTTAATCGGGTGGAGGCCTATTTTCTCACTTGAGGTTCTCTTCCCAGATGGTCTAGCTTGTGTCAACTTGACAAAATAAACGAACAAACAAAAACCCAAAACAACAACAAAACCTAATCTGTATGGTTAGGATTTTCCTGTTACAGTTTATAGACCAGCTGCTAAAAAGGATGGGGATTCCCAGGGCAGGGTGACTTCAAAGTCTGGCTGTCTCAACAATGTTAAACTAGGACGAGACCCTATGTTTTGTGGGCTTGTGTGAATCATCCTTTGCTACAAGAAAAGGGGGTTTTTAGACAACAGTTACTACAAAGCAATTGTTCCCAGAAACTCTTTACCAACTAAAATGAAGACTCTAAATTGTGACTAGCAGACAGACTGGCTACTCGGGGGAGTAGAGAATTTGCAGGTACGCAGATAAAGGCTACTTTTGATGACGGCCACTTCCTTGCCCTTTGGTTCCAACGTGTAGTGTAGGGGAAGAAAGACGCGGCAGTCTCTCAGCAGCGATGCCTTGGAGGGAATGACAGACTCGCAAGGCTGACCCACAAAAGGTCAAGGGACAGGGCAGGTGACAAAGAAAGCAAGCCAAGAAGGGCAGGAGGAGAAGGAAGAGGAGAAGCAGGAGTCAAACAGGAGGAGGAAGAACAGGAAGAGAGGAAAGGAAAAGGAAGAGAAACAAGAGGAAGAGGAAAAACAGCACAGAAGCAGGAAGAAGAAGGGGAATGAGGAAGAAGTAAAGATGGCAGCCGAGGAGGAGGAACTCCACATTCCTCTTTCCAGTCAGAGAGGCAAGAAATAAGGACTTCAGTCCCCTGCCCTCCAGTCCTAAGAAAACAGAGAATGGTTTCCTTTTTACATCAGCTGTAGTAAAACCACACAGAACTGACTGGAGTAAATGGGCTGCAAACTTCTCTTTTTCCCCTCCTCAAATTGAAAACATATGAGGAGACATTTCCCCAAGAGAACAAATGTAAGTAAATAAGGAAGGTCACTCATGGTGACCAGGTACCATCAACACTTGTCAACAGAGCTCTCTTGTCTGAGGCATAAAAAAAAAAAAAAAAAAAAAAAAAAAAACCTTGATATTCTGGCTTTGTTTGTTTGTTTGCTTTTTACTTTGTTGTTTCTTTTTAATAAAAAGAGTATTCACGGTAAACTTAAGTTTCACCTTTGGATATATTTTAAAATATGGAAGCTGTGGATACATAGTTATTAAAGGGAGAGTAAGTTGTAACTGATCTTTATAGGGAAAAGAGTGTTCTTGGTGAGAGAGAAGCACTGAGAAAAACAGAAACACAGGCCCTGCAGGTGCTCCTTCCTCCCCTGTGCCACACTGTGACCACACAAGGATGTCACAGGTCTTCCCTTTGGAAATAGGTTCAATCATTTATGGTATTTCCACAGTGACTATGGCAGGCACTCAAATGCAGCGGGGCTTCTTAACGCCTGAAAGGTTATGCTTTACAGATGTGCTCTGAGTTAAAACTTTGTAGTTGTCGTTAGTATTATTTGGTTTTATTATAATTAAGGAAAATGGTTTTATGCACTCAAAAGAAATGAGACTGTGCAGCGACAAATGGAAAAAATAAATCTCCTTCTATGAGCTCATTCAGATAAGGCAATGACTCCCACACAGAGCTATTTTCTAATTCTCCTTTGAATGTAAGCCAGCGTGAGTAAGGTGAGAAACAGGGATGGACACCGGAGCCCTCTACCATCCATCATGGTGCACTTTACAAAGCTCCTCCTCATGAGTTTGGAAGCTGTTTCCATGTCTGGAACAAGCAGTAACAGGATGGCAAAAACCAGGCAGCTTTCAAACTGCCACTAATAAATGCCAAGTGAACCAGGTGCCAACTGCTTCCAAGTGTGCGCTTTTGCACGGAGATGCCTTTCAAAAGACTCATATGGAAATCTGCTACTGCAGAATCTTCCTTCATGTGTCTACTCATATACATAGAGTTAAAAGGGAGTTAGTTACCTTCTAACTTCTAATGGGGCAACAATGTTCCTATACTAGACACCAGAGGAATACAAAACACAACAAAAGCCCAATCCAAGAATGGGTTACTTCTTCTGGAGTTGTTGTCCAGCTAGGGCCCACCGGTCCTGGAACGTTGCCAATGCTCTTGGTTATTCTCCAAAACTTGACAGTTAAGACCCTGCTTCTGAAGATGCCACATGTGTGAGTCTTAGAACACAGCGAAATCGAGCTGGTGCTGCCGACCTGGAAGTGTCAGCCCACTGGCTAGCATTCACAGAGCTTGAAAGTGCTCTGCAAGCTACCAGGGCAAGCAAGTGATCATCGGTCATACCCAGCTCAGAACCCTACAACACAGACTGGCCTGGCAAGGCATGCCCACTGGTGTGATAATCACCATACAGGTAACAAAGCACGTTCTGACTGGATCTAAGTCAACCCCACAAGATGGAAACTATACCTAGCACCATTAGAAATGGCTCGTTAGGTAATAGGCCCTAAGGTAGAATCTACTACTATTCTGTTAAAAATTGACATTGTATTAAACTGACTTCAAATAACTTATTGCTATATCCACAGTCCAGCACATCTCTCAACCCTCATCTGAGAAGCAGTGGATGAACTGCAAATGGCCAAGAGAAGGAGAGACTCACTCTGAATATAAAAAAATATATACCCCACCCTCTCATCCCAAGGCTTGGGGATCACTGAGGAAGAGAGGGTGAGAAAGAGCAGAAGGCCCATACGGTAGAGAGCTCTTGGGAAACAGTGGGGTCTGGATACAGCAGAGCAGCCCGACATATGAACCTGCAGCAGTTGTGACAGCACACACGGGATAGATACAAGGCAAATGTCAGCATGAAGGTGGAACTTGTCCATGAAAGCCTACTCCCAGCCAGGGAGTTACTGGCAACTGTTAGCTGCTAGGGGAGAGAGAGACAGAGACAGAGACAGAGACAGAGAGAATTTTCTCTAAAAGTATAGCACCTGGTGACTTGGCCATGCTTCTATGGAAGGCCACATATCCAAGAATACTTGGGTAGCACAAATTGGTCTTGAGTTAAAACAACCAAAAAAATGATGAATAGGACACAAAGGTGATTGGGCAGGGGAGCAGGGTTGGATTTAGTCAGAATTAGAGAAGGGGGAGTAAGATGATCAACGCATGTTATATGAAATTCTCAAAGGACTAATACAAATTTTTAAAGTATATTTTGGAAATCAACATAATCTCTGGAATGTAGAGTACGTTTTAAAAGAAGTACCTGGCACATACACGTGTGTGTGCAAATGTGGTGTGTGTGTGTGGGGGGGGTGATGGTTAGCTCTGATTGTCTTTCCTAGGTTAGTTAATATGGGAAGAAGACGCCCACTGTGGGCAGCACCATTCACTATAGAGGTAGTCCCTGTGCAAGTGGAGAAACAAGCACAGGAATGATGCATTGGCTGCATTGGCAAAGCTTTAAGGTCATCACTGGTACTAGTGACTGTGGCCCCAGTGCAAGGAGGATTTAGCTGTAGCATCACCCACACACAGACGCAGAGTGTAGACACTGTGGGCTCCCTACCAGTGTTCTTAGATCCCCAAATCCTGACATCCAGGATCTGCAGACCAAGCTTGTCCCCTCCGGACTGTTAGCTTCATGGTCTGGAATATCGCATGTCATGCTACCATGTTATACTGACTGGTCAAGTCCCACACCCCATAATTCAGACATAGAAACCCTAACCCCAGTACATCAGAATTCAATGGGATTTGGAGAGGAGGCTTTAAATGGGCAATTAAGTAACACGGAGGTCATTAGGATAGACTTTAATCCTCTGATATAACAGTAAAAAGAGACACAAGTAGTGGTAGGCGGGGGATTGATGACCATATGGGAGCCACGGAGAAAGGCTTTGTAATGGACAACCCAGAACAGTGAAGAGAAACAAACCTTCTTGTCATCTTCCAAACTACCTTCTCTGTGGTCCTTTTAATGGCAGCCCTAGAAAACTAATGTATGTTCCACTAAAGGATGTGTTGCTCTGGCCTCTATTCAGACTAGAAGTTGGCCATCACTGTTCTGACATCTGCCGGTGAGACAATTAATTACTAACAATTAATTGTTAATTATTAGCTATTAATTATTAATAACAGTCGATTTACACACACACACAAACCCACCACCCCTCATAAAAGTAAACCCAGAAGGCACTATCTCCCGTTCTCTTCACCTTGCCCTCCTATCTCCCGTTCTCTTCACCTTGCCCTCCTTTCTTACCTGGTGGTAAAACCTTAAGGTAATTTCTTCGGACATTCAGTTCCCGCAGAGACTTCAGCTGGCCAATCTGCTGGGGCAAGGCTGTGATCTCGTTGCAACTCACATCCTGCAGCAAAAGTTGGGGGTTCAGGAAGAGGGGGAGTCAGACGGGAATAACAAATGCCTTTTCCCAAGAATTACATGTGAATTCTCCTCCAAGAACTTAAATGCTTGGACAACTCCATATAATATTTTTATTCTGGTCTTCCGGTCCCAATCAGTTGGGGCTCAGAGAAATATCAGCACACCGACTGGTTGCGTCATTTATTCCAAATGGACTGGCTATCACATGGGACAGCTACAGCTGATGGCCGCACACTCCTTTGTTAAGCAAGTCTGTGAGGTGTGAGGATTCTGTCTTCTTCGCTTTGAAAGTGCAGTCCCTCACTAACCCTAGATTAGAACCAGCTCCTACCATATAAACTACAGACCGTTCTTACCCTATAGACACTCATTATCTCCCCCACATCTTTCCTTCAGCTCTGGTAAGTAGCAGGGCTCTGCTTTTCTCTCACATTCCTAGAACCTCCTGCAGTCAGCAGTGTGCTTCTCTCAGAGGGACTCCTGCATAGAATGCTCTCTGGCTGGCTCTGTCATCCACCTGCCTGCCTGCCTGTCTGTCCACCCCGTCTCCACCACTCCCACCCCTTCATGTCCATCCTTGCCAAAGCAAGCTATCCTAGTGCAGATTTCTTGCTGTTGTTCATGAGTGTAAGCCTTCAGCAAGGCCTAGGCTCTGTGCAGATGTCTGTCGGTTCCTCCAGGGCCACTCTCTGATTATTCTCTCTTGCCTCCTACACTCTAACCATGCAGTTACCACGTGGAGTTTCAGTGTAGGCCAATGCTGTTTCACAGTCTCCAAACTCATTCAGGCTTCCTCCCCTGCTTGATGTGTGAGGTCTGGCATTGTCCCCACAGCCTGCTACTCGTTGGTCATGGCTTAACCCCAGCCTCAAGTTTCCCCTTTGAAACCATTCCCAGGATCCTCTCCTGCTCTGATCAACACCTGGGAATGGGTGTTTTCCTTCTCCCTTTGCAGCAGGGCGTACCTATAATTCACTTGCTCCCTTATCCTTCGCCTGTAAAGCTGGAAGCTCCTAGGTGAGAGGACCCACATTCTCTCCATTCCCCAGCAGAGTTCCAGATATAAGGCAGGGATAAAATTTCTAATATCCTCTGATATAGACACCCCACGATATGATGGCCCCTCGTACCTTACTTCTGGGACCCCAGAATGGTTTAACATGCCAGTCAAACTCCATGCATGCCCCACTTGCTATTACAGAACCAAAGACAAGTCCAGGCTCTAAGCTATCCCCGTGGGGTGGCATATCAAGCAGGGGGAGCCTGAATGAGTATGGAGATGGAATCAGCACTGGGTTACAATACAGCCCAGCTATCCAGGAACCTGCAAAGCCACCTTTCCCTTCAGAGGTCACCGAGGCCTTGTTCAAAACTCTACTCTACTTTCCTTCAGACTAGATGAATGCATCACTAACCAATCGATCCCTTGCTCGACTCCAACCCTACAACCAGGATCCCTGTTAGACCGGGCTACATCAGTTAGCCATCCCCATCCCCTAGCTTTGCCCTCAGGTGAACCCCGATGCACACTATTTCACAAAGGCACAATATCACCACTGGCACCAGCGTGTAAGACTACAGTCCATCAAAAGGGTGTCGTGGAGTGGCTGACATATTACACTCTCCTAGCTTCAACTGTCTGAGGAGGGAAGTAGGATGAGAAAGGTTAGGGTCATAGAGTTTTCAGGAATACCACCTTTGCTGATGCCCTTGTCCTGATCCCCCCCCCCAAAAAAACCCCACATACACCTTTAATATTTAAAAGAAAATCACAAACCAACTACAAATCACCACCAGTACATATGGAGAAACAAAAACATACAAGAACATAAAATCAGAATTAGGTGGTGGTCTAATTCTGATCATCCACGGAGTCTAAAAGCAAATCTCTCCAGTGAGATCTGAATCTTTCCATGCCTTAACGAAGTTCTGAATCAGCGCCTGGCCCACTCCACTGTGGTTCACAACAGCCTCACAAGCATGGAAGCCAGGCCAGCCTGAGGCCAGTGTCACATGAGATCACGCTACGGCCCTCCAGGCTCCAGATCAGGCCCGGCACAGGACTGACAGTGCCAAAGTGGAGACACGGTTTGGGGGAAGAATCTCCAGGGATTATTTTCTGTCTGAGGAGAAGACTCTTGTCATTTAGGTATAAATTAAGTTTCTGTAGGTCTCATAAGCAACCACATGCGAAAGCTTGCCGTTGCTTGTGGAGACCTCATCTCAAGTATGAAATCAACCATTTCCACAGCTTTGAAAGACATAACTAATATGATTTTTTTTCTTTAAAAAAATGAGAAAAGGGAAGATAAAGGATTATCTATATGTTTAGGCAACACACTTGCAGAATGGCCTCTCCTGAGATCAAATGTGTGTGTGTGTGTGTGTGTGTGTGTGTGTGTGTGTGTGTGTGTGTGTTTGTGTGTTGTCCCCAGTTAATGGCAGCATCATTAGGCGTATGCTGGACCCCGATAGCCAAGATGATTCTTCCCGGCACAAACCCCTAACGCCATGGCCTTAACAAACAAAACCAACTTCTGCGGGCTGTGTTTAAGCACATGCGGTAACATCAGCATGTACTTACTACACATAAGACAACGCTGTGTCTGATAGGCACCCAAGTTTTCCACCTAAGAAACAGGACACCTATGGACAAACTCAAGTACAAAGGCCTGCTCAGATTTTTAAGAGTATCTGACAAGGGTCAGTTATGTTAATGATACTCTATGTTCCTATTAGTCAAGTGCCCCCCCATATAATAGGCATAATATAATAATAATAAAAATAGGAATAGATTTCCCAAGCAAATCTATTACATAAAGGAGAGACAGGCTATACAACATTGTATATTCGATATGGTAAATCAGGGCAAATCCTATTTCCCAGGAGTCTCTGAACCTAACCAAGTCTTAAAGAGGTTATAAGTTTCATCATAAAAATAAGCCCCACGGGTACTTATGTCTAATTAGCGGAAGGAGTAGTGTGAAAAAGCAATAATTATTTCCATGTCTGGGGAGGTTTCTGTCTTTAAAATGCACAAGCAATGTTTCTAGAATGGTCTCATTCTCTACAACATTTCTGTACAAAATTGGTCTAAATAAGTCATAGGGCTTTTTAAAAGATTATTCTGAAAAGATAATAATTGGAAAAATAAAATTTAAAGCAAATAGCAATCAATAGCAATCAATGTCTGCAATTAGTGAAGAGTATCAGATTGCAAATTCCACATTAATTTACTTACTAGAATATTCAAATTAATTCATTCTGAATTTTCTGTTAGTCCAAAGCTACTATGTCTTCGCAAATCACTCACCTAAGCTTCACTGAATCACGGCGCATTCAACATTATAACATCACAGCTGCACAACACAAGAATCATGAGAAACTGTTACAAATATTTGCTGACTGAATTCTTCCTAACAGAAAAGGGTATCTAATTATAACAATTTACATACTCAAATATAAGCTTTTTATGGGCTCACTCCCAACTCTATTGTTTAGATCCTAACAATGACTTAAATCACACTCGGGGACAGACTTGAGTGGTATAATACCAGCAGAAGAATGTCTGTAAGAAAATTAGGTCTTTCAGTAATTGGTGCAAAAGCAAATTATCAACAGCCTCCAACTAGCATGGAACCAGAGCCCTCTGTAGAAATACCTTTTGCATGCCTCACTATACAACTTGAGGCAAGTGTCTCACTGTCTGTGCGCTCACATAACCAGGAGGGATGAGCACAGAGTGATGAATCAGCTGCCTGACCAAAGTCTCCTGCTGCTAAGCCTGAGGACTTGGCTTTAATCCCTGACTCCTGGAAACCACAAGGTGGGAGGAGGGGCCTCACTCCCGCAAAGGAGGGGGCTCCTTCCTGAAAGTGTCCTAACCTGCAATCAATCAATCAATCAATCAATCAATCAATCAACCAACCAACCAATCAATCACATAAATAAATAAATAAATAAATAAATAAATAAATAAATAGCACATAAATAAATACAGTATTTATACATACAAATAAATAGAGTATGAAATATTTCTAATTTTCTCTCTATATCAGGAAAATCCACTGACTACCCAAGAAGTTAATGAAAATATTAAGTGGTACTCAGTAATGTCAATTTTCATTTCTTGGTAATCAAACGACCCTCAATACCTATAGTCCGAATTTGGAAAAAGAAAAAAAAATGTATATTAACATAAGCTTGACCCCTTCAGAGCAGCAGTGTTTTATGTGACGTATGGTCACCTCCCGGCCTTGCCTCTCCATTGTGAACCTAGGCCTCAGACCTCTCCACATCCCACAAACACAGGCTACACTCCCTGTCCTTGATACTTAGGAAAAGAAATGGAAGCCACAGAGAGGCCCTGAGTAACTCCCGGGTTCCCAAAGAAACCAGGAAGGTCAAAGCCATTACCAGAGACCACTAATGGACAAATGATTACAGCAGACACATTGGCACACAATTCCACACCTACCACAGAGACACTAGGCATAAAATCAAGGGGGAGGGGGGCAGACTGTCTTCGGAAGCTTGTTATCTGTCCCTTAGCTCAAATGCCCCACACAGCCAAACAGTGGTTGAAAAGTAAATTTAAAAACCTGTGTGTCTGGTTAGGGCCTAGAAACACACCTTCTCCTACCAGCATGACTGGATCCAGCCTAGTGGGGTTTCTGCTGTGAAGGCAGGCTCCTAAGTCAGGCCCTCTCTGTTCTGCTGCATGGCAGATGGGGATGCTAAACCAGGGAGGACATGGAAGAAAGCAAACAAGGCCAGCTAGGCCAACAACCCACTCAGTGCACAGCACTCCTGGGTCCTTGGCAAAGGTCTCATCTGTAAAAGGACCAAACATTATGGAGCAGTTAGCATGCTAGTCTTCACAGCTGCTATTCAACTATAACATGTGGCCTTGATAGAGCACTTCTCACCAGACACACCTCATCCGTCAGCAGGATTGTACAGAAAAAGAACCACATTTCCAGAGATGCCTCAGCCAGTGAAACCCTTGTAGGGGCATTGAATTTGTATGTTTAAAAGCTGGGCCAGAAGCAGCTGCCTGTAATCCCAGCCCTGGGAGGAGGGACAGGAACTAGAAGATTCCTGAGGCTTGTTGACCAGCTAGTCTAGATCAGTCAGTGAGAGATACTACCTCAAAAAATCAGGTAGAAGGCCTGGAGTCTGGCCTCAGTAGGAGTTCTTGCAGCAGGAGTATGAGGACCTGAGCCAGATCACCAGAGCGAATCTCAGAATCTCAAAGCCAAGTGTGGTGTTGTGTGTCTATCATCCCCTACACTAAGAGTGAAAGGCTGAAAGAGGACTGCTGGGGACTGCTGTCATGCCAGTCTTGCTGAAATATACTAAACTCTAGTAGGTTCTCTGAGAGATCATGTCTCCTGGGAATATGGCAGAGAGTGACAGAGAACCCTGACCATCCTTCTCTGGTTTCCCCATGCACAGGAACAGGCACATATGTTACATGTACACACATAAATGCACTACCATGCCAACACTTGTGCATACACAGACAGAGAGACACATATACAAATGGAGAACCCATTAAAGAAGACACCCAAGACTTATCTCTGGCCTCCAAATACATTTATAAACATGCAAACACACACACACACACACACACACACACACACACACACACCATTTTCAACAAGTTCCAAAGGTTTTAATTGAGTTAAATGAGACTTAAGTCTATGCAGGGTTACAGATGCCTACAACCTGACCTGGTTCTACTGTAAGGAAACATTCAAGCATGCCCATTTGTCCAGGGCCATCACGGAGAAGGTCTCTGGCTCATCTGCAAGTTGTGGCTTATCACAAGTTTAATAAGAAAGTCACAGCAAACTGTAATAAGGAATTCCAGAAAAAGAAATGACCATTTTTCCCCACCACTGAGCTCAGTACTGGTGTGAACTTTAATCAGACATGTTGTTCCATCTCCTTAGTAAGTAACTACAAACCAGCTCCAGACTATAAAATAGCAACATGCTACCCGCCTTGCTGGGTTATTTTAAGACTTTATGGAACGATGCAGGTAAGTATAATAGAAACAGATGCTCAGTACATGTCAGCCTTCTCTCTTCTTCCCATAAAGCAGCACTTACACACACAATATCTAAGCTGCAAGATAAACCTCGAGAGATGGTGAGGAAACTATTCAGACTGGGCAAGGGGGTCTGAAAGTTCTAGATTGATTTATCAGTAGTGACTCTAAAAGGATCAGATACAGAGTCAAGATTCCATCAGTTGCCCTGAACCAATACCTGCATCAGATGGAGAATACATAGGGGCTGAGAAGAAGAATGGCTAGGTGTTGGTCGTCCCAGGTGTTGACCGGGTAGATAGATGGCTGTGCAGGACAATGGCTGGGTGGGACAATGGCTGTGCTGTGCAGGGAGATGGGAGCATAGGTGTGGGCCAGTGGCCATGTGGGGCATTGGCTGTGAGGGAGCTGCCTGTGCGGGCGATGGCTGACCTGGGATACTGTTTGTCTTAAAACTCTAAGGAAGTTAGTTGTGCTGTGATGGTAAGGCTCGGACGATGTTCTGCAGCCTGACTTCCTTACAAAACTAAGAAGAAACAACTGCTTTCTTTCTGATGGCTGAGGTATCTGGACTTTGTTTCTAAAGTGGACATCAACTCTGGGATGTTGGTGCACACTTAGAAGTGGGTATGGCTCTATTCAGAACACTCTGATGTGAAAGTGTCTTAAACAGCTTTTCCAAAACAGCCAACAAACAATGCTTAGAGCCTAGTGGGCGGAGTGATTTCCTCAGCACTCAAGCCTTAAATGGTGAGTTTTCTGAATGCTCTGGGGAGTGCCCAACTTTACTTTTTTAAAAAACAAATCATCGGTAATCTGTAACTACAAAAACAAAAGCCTTCTGCTCAAGAATGATATCTGGCTCTCCAGGGAACTCTCTCCCCAATTGATAACTAAAAATAATTTGACATGACACGGTTACCTATAGTAACCCTGCTATTTTAATCAAAAAATAAATAAATAAAACTAAATCAAAGATAAATGAGGATGGATGGAAAATAATCTTTTTTTAGGTTATGACCTTGAGTCAAGGCTGGCCCTATCACTTCTCCAGGCTTAAGTAACATCATTAGTATATTTTGCCTGCTTCACAAATAGATGTCATACATGTATGTTTGTTTGTTGTTACTTATTATTAGTGTGCATGCATACCACAGACCACATGTGGAGGTCGGAGGACAACTACGGGACTCTGTTCTCTCCTTCCAACACTTGGGTACAAGGGACTGAACTCAAGTCATCGGTCTTGGTGACAAGTTTCTTTACCCACTGAACCAGCCCACTGTGCTTTGCCCCCTCCCAAATTGCTCGTTGCCAAAAGCACACTTGCCAAGACCCAGGGAGCAACAGGACAGAACACACCAAAGCTGCAGAGCCGTCACATCAAAGTGGTGGCTGAGCCCAGTTGGCACTGAGCGCTAGAGTGTGCTTGGTCCTATGTGTGGTGCGTGGCCCCTGCATGATACACACAGGACTTGGTAGGAGAGGCTTAGTACAAACATTAGGATACAAACACTGCCACCTGGATAGTTTTCTCTCATATATATACTGGGGGTCATAACTTTGACCTATCTAGAGTTAAATATAATTTATAGCAAGGACTTACTTTCTCTTGTTTCTCTTAACTGTTTAAACATAGCCATACTACATTTAAACCACATTTTTTGTGTGTCTTGGATGTTTACTGGACAGTGCTATGGATTAGGGTGTTACAGCTCAAGTTGTCATCGCACAGTAGAACTTCTACAACACGCTGGCACTCTGACACCCTGTAACTTGCAGGCCAGAGGGAGACGGGGCTATGGCAGTAAGGTGTAGGAAAGGAGCTGGCAACAACACAGAAGACAGCAACAAAGATCATCTCACTACCAAAGAAACACACAGCTTGGGTCCAGAACTGGACACAGCTTTGTTCTGGACATGCTGACTCCCTACAGGATCCCAGAACCCTGCTTCCTGGCAGGCATGGTGCAGGATGAACTAAGAACTCTACATCTTCATCAAAGGCAAACAGGAGACTGGCTTCCAGGCATCTAGGACATGGTTTTAAAGCCCACATCCACGGTGACATACTTCCTCCAACAAGACCACACCTACTCCAATAAGGCTGCACCTCCTAATAGTGCCATTCCCTGGGCCAAGCATATTCAAACCTCCACAGGGATCCTTTAAGGGGTGGAGCCTATAGTGGTGTTAGGAGGTAGGGAGATCCTTAAAGGGAAGGAGCCTAGCAGAAGATGACTGTAGCACTCTTAGACAGTGTTATCATACTGCTTACAGGATCCCACTAAGGACCAATGAGAGTGGATCATCATATAAGAGTAAAACTGGTCCCTCCCTCTCCTTGGCTTCCTGTCTAGCTAGCCATGTGCTCTTTCCCTCACACATTTGCTTCCACCGTGATGCTATCAGCCGTGAGGTAGGAAAGCCCGCAGCAGTGGCCAAACGGATCACAGGTACTTTCAGCCTCCAAAACTGTGATCTAAATAACCTGTTGTATAAAATTCCCAGTCTCGGGTATTTTGTTAGAGGAATGGGGGGTAGGATGATCACAGACTTCTCCTTTTTTTTCCTTCTGTAACAAAGTCTTTCAGAGGACCTCTAACGGTTATAGTCGGTTAACAAACAAGAGCGTCTTAGAAATCAGTAACATACCAACTCCATTAACTGTTTGAGCTGACCTATCTCTTCAGGCAGTGATCCCAGCTTGTTGTTGCTTGCGATTAAGACTTTGAGAGGCAGACCACACAGGCAGGCGGGCAGGGCAGACAGCTGATTTCGACTGTAAAGACAATACAACAAGAACACGTGTAAACAGAAAGGCCACGTCATGATGCTGCCTGGAAGTGGGTTCTCTTTTGTTGGCCAGTGTGTTTTCCTTTGGGTTATTGGAGATCTCTATGTAGGCCTAGCTGTCCTGAAAACCTCAATAGGCTAGGATGGCTTTAAACAGCACCATCTTCTCTCTCTGCACCCAAAGTGCTACAATTACAGTCCTGCAGCACCATGCTCAACTGGGAACATTTTGCAAATATAAAAACTCTAATACTTCCGTTTATGAAGTCACTCAAATTTTAAATTTTAAGTGGGCAAGGCAGGGCAGTAAAAAAAAAAAACATAAAAAAGAATGAAGGAGTGGATAGACAAGACTGGATAACAAGTATCACAATGCAATTTGATGACTGCCTTGAGATTTCATTTATACTGGTCAGAATGGCCAAGGTAGATAAAACAAATTGACAGCGCCTGCTGGTGGGGACACAGAGCTAGGGGTACAGGTATCCATTGTTGGTAGGAGTATAAACTTGTATAGTTCCTAGGGAAAGCAGTGTGACAGTGGAAACCAGCTATGCCTCTCTGGGCATAAAACCAAAGGACACCTCATCCTACCACAGAAACACTTGCTCAGCCATGATCATTGCGGCTATCTCCATGATAACTAGAAACTGGTAACAAACTAGATGTCCCTCAGCAGATGGATGGACAATGAAAAAGTGGTCTCTTCATACAACAGACCATTACTTGGCTATTTTAAAAATAAAATTCACAGGTAAATGAATAGAGCTAGTAAAAATTATTCTGAATGAGATAACCCAGGCCCAAAAGAACAACTATGGTATGCATTTGCATATATGTGGATGTTAGCTAATAAGTTTTCGGTAATAAGTTTTCCATATAACTACAGAGGTTAGAAACAGAGTAAGAGACTGAGAGAAATAGAATAAATAGTTATGGGTTGATGGGGAAGTAGAGAGAGAAAGGGACCATCAGATCCCTCCTGTCAGGGCTCAGGGAACTCTGTGGAAGAGGAGGCAAAAAGATTCTAAGAGCCAGAGGAGATGGAGGAAACACCAAGAAACAAGGTCTTCCAGACACGACAGGGCTGACATGCTCATGAACAGACAGCGACTGCGGCAGGAGGCACGGGGCCTGCACAGGTCTAAACCAGATGAGGTCCCAGTGGTGAAAGCAGACGTTCATACAAAGCCCCATCCCTAACCCAGACCTATCTCCAACTGATAACTGCTTACAAAGGAAAGTTAGTTCTCTCCACTGAATCTCACTGGATATACGAACCACTTGTAAGGGCAGGAACCGTGCCCAGCTGTAGATGCTATAATGGTTTTCAATGGGTTTTTGTTTGTTTGTTTGTTTGTTTGTTTTGGGTATCTGGGCATTTATTTTAACCTTACAGGTCATTTGCTTATATATTATGGTTTCCAGTTTAGGGTTTTCATGGGATTTCTGTGTGTGCAGATGTGTGTGTGACTACGTGTGTTCTTACGCTTTCTCTTCGGTTCTCTTTTGTGTCTGTACATCTATTTGTCTGTTTTTATCTTATCTTTTAGAAGCCTGTTTTCTAAAGAGAGAAGAGGAGAGAAAGCAAGAAAGGATAAGGGCTTAGGTACATGGAGAGGTGGCGAACCGTTGAGGGAAGGGAAGCTGTAATTAAATATATTACATATAAAAATATTTTCAATTTTTAAAATTTATAATGAAATAGTTTTAAAAAATGTGCAATTCTGAGAAAAAGGTACAATTGGACAGAAAGAATGGACTCTGGGGTCCTGAGGCAGAGTCAAGCAAGCCAACCTTCCAGCTGCCCATGAGTGTCTCAGCCTCACTGATGGGCTGAAATGTTTCCATCAAACACATGAGCACTGTTTAAGGAAGGGAAAATGAGGGGACTGGGGAGATGGCTCAGTGGTTAGGAGCACGGACTGCTCTTTCGGAGGTCCTGAGTTCAATTTCCAGCAACCACATGGTACCTCACAACCATCTGTAATGGGATCTGATGCCCTCTTCTGGTGTGTCTGAAGACAGCTACAGTGTACTTAGATATATAAATAAATCTTAAATTAAAAAAAAATAAAAAGAAGGGAAGATGCCACCAGGTTTGATAACTCCACTTTAACCCAGATCAAATCATCTCACTGCAGCTCACAAGTCTCACCAACTATTGTGTGTGCATCATAAACACACAAAGTGGCCACCCTCTGCAGGAGGCAGCTTTGTAAGGTGTGGTGCCATGGGGCCCCTTGGACAGAAGGACAGAAAGGACAGGAAGACAGAAGGACAACCTTTTTTCTCAAACAAAGAGCAATGGAAGCTCATGCCATAAATAGTTCCCAGAGGCTGAGTGCTACAGGCCACCTCTTAAATGCCCACCACTAGGCTTGAGAGATGGCTTAGCAGTTAAGAACACTCTGCCTTTTCTTCCAGAGGACCTGGGTTCAATTCCCAGCAACCACATGGCAGTTCACAATGTCTGTAACTCCACTCCCAGGGGATATGACAGCCTCTCACAGACATATATGCAGGCAAAACATGAGTTCACATGAAATAAAAATAAATCATTAAAAGGAAAAAAAAGCCCACTAACCTCCAACAGTACCACCATGATGTACCCCCACCTCACCACAGCCCCAAAGCAATGGGGCCTCCAGACTAGATTGGAACTTCCAAAAGAAAGCCAAAGCAAACCTTTTCTTTTTTTAAAAAAGTCGGTTATTTCAATTGTTTTGTTACATTAACAGCTTGCTACCTAACCAGTCTCCCCTCACAGTCCAAACAGGAACCTCAGTCAGACAGGACCAAGGCAATCAATACTTCAGAGGCACATTTAGAATTTACTGGTAGGTGACTTCTTTCTTTTTTTTCCTTCCTTCTTCCTCCTTTTCTTTCTTCCATCCTTCTTACTCTTCTTCCTCCTCCTCTTCTTCCTCCTCCTCCTCTTCTTTCTCTTCTTCCTTAATGTTTATGAGTGTTTTGCCTGAGAACATGTGCCATATGAGTGCAGGTGCCCAGATAGAGGACCAGCTCCCCTAGGAGTAGAATTATGAATGGTTGTAAACCACCGTGTGGCTTCTGGAAACTGAACCTGGGTCCTCTGGAAGAGCAGGAAGTGCTTTTGACCACTGAGCCATCTCTTCAGAACCCAAGAATTTTAATATTGACTTTAAGCATGAAAAGGAAGAAAAAGAGAGGTGTTTGGGGGTGGGGGGAAGATGTCCATGAGCGTTAAGTGTGGTTTCTCAAAGGAGAGCCACTGTTGGCAGGGAGAGGAGAATTACAGCAACCCACAAATCAGTGGGGTTCACTTGGCTCCACACTGTTACAAGAGCGGCTACACCTGAAGTCAGTCTGAGTACCTGCAAACTAGCTGAGAAAAAGAACAAAAAGAAATGTAGCCCGCCTTCTACCAATGGATGCCAGGAACCCAGAGGGCTTCAGCTTCCCAGAGCAGCCAGCCATCTGATGGAGGCTTTTTTGTTCCACTCTGCATACAGGCTAGACCACACCAAGTCTCCAAATTTCCCATTGTCCACGTTTAGTTTTCTAAGGCAGAGAAAGAGAGTCAGTTTATGAAACGTGGTTGACTCTCCACATGTTCATGCCAGCCATTCATTTCGGCCTCCTCCCCAACACAGAGCCCTTTGTCATACTACCAGAGAGACAGAAGAATACAGTTCTCTGACTTTCTCTCCCTGTTATTGTATAGATGAAGCCAACGGCATGGGATTGCAACTATTAAAAACTTCCCTGGTGTTTGTGCACACTTGCATTAACACATCAATGTCACACCCTCTGTGCACGTACAATCATATATAAAAACATCTGTAAGTCATAGTAAGAGAGACAGATTTCTAACATATCAAAATATCATTGGTGGTCATTTGGGGGTATCCAGTAAGTGTTTTTTTATTATTTTCCTTTGCATAAATTGCTATATTTTCCAAAATTCTTACAAGTGTTTCTATAGTAAGAAAAGAAGCATCATGTAACAAGGTATGCTGGATTACATGTTTCTCTAATGGGTGTTTCTCTATGCCAACTCTCTGATATGTGCTCCTCCATGCACTGTGGTGCATGCGCTATACTAGAGACCCCACCTCCCTGCACATAGTAAGGGGCAGGGATCTGGTCCACCAAAAGGCAACGCAGGTGTTGTGCTGAGCAAGAGCTCAAAATCACCCTTACTCCAGGTACTTGACGCCCAGCTAGCTCTATTAGTGCAAGAAATAATAGCACATCAACAATTTCTCCCATGGCCCAGGTCTGCAGGAAAGCTATCTCTACATCTGGACAGAAAGCTTTCTCATAAAGGTCCAAAAGGAGAGAGTAAGTGGGGAGCATCCCAGGGGCCCTGGCTCTGGGGGACCAGGTAGCGACCTTCCAAGGTTAAAAATCAAAGACTATGACACTCTCCTCAGTCTCTTGGGACAGTGGAGGATGAAGTGGGCCCAGCCTGTCCCTCTGTCCTCCCATAGTGCTCTCCCACCTACAGGACCTGTTTAAGAAACTGGTTGGATAACGGTCCCGTTGGTATTCAGCTGGCTCTTCTCAAGCTCTGAAGAGGGCTCTACAGCCACCTCTAGGAAAAGAACTCAGTTATCCAAAGGTGGCAAGTACATAATTCACAAGGTAATTTGTAATTATGAAATATTTATAAGTATGTAAGCCAGGCATGGGGGTATACACCTGTGACCCAGCACTTAGGAAGCCGAGGGAGAAGGAACGTCAGGGCCAGGCTAGTCAAGACCTGACTCTCAAAGCAGAGTACTTTATAGAGATCCTTTTCATATGGTGAAAACTGGCCCAAAAGGATGCTAACAAGGTAATTCTCTTAGAACAAAGGCATATTTTGACATCCTGCTGAAAAGAGGATTGGGGGTTGGGAGGGGATGGATATTTCCAGAAATTTCTACTTTCAAACCCATGTTGAGACCGTTCCTATACTTCTGTCCAGGTCTCGCCACCCAATCAACAATGCAAGCACCTAACCAGGCCAGTGACAAGACTGACTGAGTCATTATCACCACAGCCAAAAACAACGCAGAGAAGGCTCTGCTGTGCTGGCTCACTCTGAGGGCCAGTGCTCGCTTCAAACTGAACAGTCTAAGCTTCTGGCCACCGGAGAGGTGGTTCAGTAGTATAAAGTGCCTGCTGTCCTTCCGGAGGACTGAGTTTGTCTCCCAGCACCCATGCTGGGGGGCTCACAATCATCTTTAACTCTAATTCCAGGACCACACTTTCTCTACCCTTCAATGACGTTCTCACAGACAGACAGACAGACAGACAGACACACACACACACACACACACACACACACTTTTTAGAAAAATCTAAGCTTATAAAACCATCCATGGCCTCCCCGGTGGGTCGAATGGGTTTTATACCAAAAACTGCTTAGCCCCCCTCTCACGTCCATGGAGTTAACAATCCTAGTTAATTAGCAAGCAGGAGCAGGGGCATGCTTCCTCTTTGCCACATCTGTTCTTTCAGCATCTGTTTCATATACTTTGTCACGAGGTATTCTGGGATTATTTGCAGTTTTCATGAGAGTCAAAGGAAACACACATGGGTAACAAAGACCCACCGTCCCCAAGGGAAACATACATAAAGGGGAGAGGCAACAGTGTCCCTTTAGCTCCATGTCCACTGCCTAAGTCAGCAGCCTTAGCTTCCTGAAGCCATTCATCTGACACCTACTTCTCTCAGGCAAGTCCCAGGGCTCCCAAGCCTCTGCTTCTCTCCTGCAAGCCTACTGGGTAAAAAAAATCCTTCCTGGAAACAATGTTTAAGGATCAGGTCACACGGTGCCTTATAAAGTCAAGGCCAAAGTTCAATCTTAAATCTAATCAGGGACACCTGTCTAAAAAGCTAATTTTCTTTATTGTTGTTTATTTTGGTTACTAGGTTACAAAGGAGTTGATTTGTAGTGAAAACGGCTTGGCTTCTTGAGCTGATAAAGAATCACAGGTTCAATTGTGGTGCCCCAGGATTCCCTGTCCTCCGTGCAGGAGAGCCTGTCTGCCTCCTCCTGCCACTGCCCCTGCCCCTGCCCTGCCTGGGTAAACAGGACTGGGAGAGAGGAGAGGGAAGAAGGCCTGGCTCCCTCCTGGTCCTTTGATGTCACTTTTTCAGTAACTCCTCATCATAAACCAAGTAACAGAGCTCAAAACCATCTCTGGCTTTGTTTGTTTCCTGCCAAAGTGACAGGATGGATTCTCACATGCCAGTACCCTGCCCTTTCTTGTTGTGGTAAATATTTAATATTAATTTGGGGGCTTCTACCCCACCTTGGATCATTCAGATCTCTGATAAAAGACACACAAATTTCATATTTATAACAAGCCTTAATCAGATGGGTAGACATCCACTCTCTACGGCTGTCAGTATCTACTTCCCTATCAATAACCCCAAGGATATGATTTGCCGCGCTCCTCCTGAGACATACCTATTCCGACAGGGCAGCCCTCATGGCTAGTTCTCACAGTTCTTTACCCCACGGTGTCTTCTCTCCACCTTTCCCTCTTTTCCTCGGCCAGAGAACTTAAGCCCCGCCTACCTCGCCTCTGCCCAGCTATAGGCTGTAGGTATCTTTACTCAACCAATGGTTTTAAACTAAGGAGCAAGGTTACATAGCACCCCTTGGTGTATAAGAAAATCTTGTTCCTGAGGACAACCAACTTTGGGGCCAGTATTTAGCATTACAATCCATAGCAAAAAACCAGACCTCAACACTTTCTTCCTAAATTAAGGGATTCACAGGCCAAGATGTTTCTGTCGGGTTTATTTTTAGAGAGTATTATTTATATGTATTTTGACTGAAGAACTTATCAGTGTTCATTTTGAAGACCTAAATTAATTACTTTTTCTTGGTTTATTTTAGAGTTATTTTTCTTGAAATAGTTTTTTTTTTTAAAAATAGACATGTAATACTCTTTATCTGATTTCACCATCAAGGAATAATACAAAATATAGTTGTGTGTGCACAACTATAATAAACTGACCTAGAAGTGACTCAGAAATAATTCATAGAAAATATTTATTGAAGATTATCAAAGATTTATCTACTATGACCTTTGTATTACTGGGCAGAATGCTTACCAATTCTGGAACCACAAGGGAGGAATTGAAATCCCACCTTTGCCAAAACCTTCATTTCTATAGGTTGAGGTACACCATTTAATCTCTGTGGTCTTGCTGGCTTAAAAAATAAACATAGTAAGATCTACCATGGTCTGGTAAGATGGCTCAGCAGGTAAAGGAGCTTACCACCAATACTGATCATCTGAATTGGATGTCCAGGACCAATAGCAGAAGAGAAAACACAGACTGCAGAAAGTTGTCTTCAAACCTCCACGCATGCTAAATGACTCACACATATGCACACACACGTGCACACACACACACACACACACACACACACACACACAAATAAACAAACATATAAACAAACATAAAAGACATTTTAAAAGATCTACCTAGATTGAGCTTCTAGATGCAAAAGTGCTTGGCCAAACACTAAAAGCGAAACCATACATATCTTACTACTAATATGGTTTATAAAGATCAGATATGTGCTCAGCTACTTCAATTCATTGTCCTTAATTGCTTAAAATTCCAACTGATTTTAAGCACTGACTAGCAAGGGCAGGGAGACACCACTGGAGACCTAAAAGACATAACTACTTATTAAGTATGGAAATCATCTAGACGCCCCAAGTCAAACAGGCACATTAAAAACCTGCAGGACAATTAGGAGAATTTTACCTAAGATATTTTATACTATTAAAGAGTATAATAATTACTCGCTTTGGTAAATAAGGCTGTCCTACTCTCTAACAGAAAAAAAAAAAGAATAAAATAAGATCCTATGTTTCAATCAGTGAAAACATACAAGCTAAAAATAAATATAATCAAAGACCTGCTGAGGACAGGCAAACTGGCCTCTGCCCCCAGCCAAGTCCTGTCTTTAGTCCAGACAGTCAAGACTGGGACACACTCCCACCAATGAGTTTTTCCCTGCGACCATCCATCCGCTCGTTCTCTAGCAAAACAAGAACCCTGGGATATACTTCTAGGTCATCAGACAGTCATAGAAACAGTGATGTGAAATTATTTCATCTCCACAGAACTGATAAGAAAACACCTCAGGGCTGAAGAGTCACAGGACTGGTTTCAGTGTGGCCACACCAGACTTAGCCCTGGCAGCTCCCAGCAGAGAGAGAGAGGGCATAAACATCTGGACTGACTGCTGGAGGATTACTGTCTGTGCTGAGCACCTACCTGATCGGCAGGAAGCAGCAGTTGCTTTAGCCAGGAAGTTTCCTTTGTTGATGGAATACCTTACCTGGTGTGAAATCTGCTCGCCTTCCCGGAAACCATCACTGCTATCTTCTGTTTTGCATATGGCACCTGCTAGTTTTCATAGGCACAGGGCCTTGAACAATATCCATAGAGGACCCATTCCTTTTCCTGCTTCCTGCTTCCTGCTTCCTGCTTCCTGCTTCCTGCAAACCATCCCAGCAAAGCTTCTCACCCTGCCTTCCCTTAATGACTGAATACTTCCCCCCAGCCAGCACAGCACTCCTACCCGAGGCCCTTCCTTCCCATAAGGAATGTGTGACAATTAACTACAAAAGCTGCCTGTGGGTTACCTCAGTGATAGTATTGATGCACTTTAATTTTATGCTATAAATCTAGAATCAAATAAACACTATACTTACCCCTCACTGTAGAACAAAAGAAATATCTTACAAAAATTCTTCAGTCTGAAAGTTTTGAACCCAGGGTCTCACGCGGTCTACTATTCTTCACTAAGCTCAGCCCAAAGAAAGGATTTAGCTCAAGTTCAATGCACACACCCAATCTGGGAGCCCAGGTTTAAACCTTACTTTGAGAGCAATTGTGATAACTACAGCCTCCCCACTCCTGTCATCTGCAATCTTAAAATGCCTTATAACTAGAAACGTACATGATTATTTCAATTATGACTTGAACTGGGTTCTTGGAAACTATGCCAATTAATTTCATGCCCACACATGTAAAACGCATGTTTGGAGCAGGTTAGGGATTGGGTTTTTTTTAATAGAACTCAAACAAAAATCAGGCCCCCAGAGTGAATCTTCAAAGGCCTCAGCATTCAGCCCAACTCTGCACTGGCTGCTGCATGGCCTTTCAGCTGTGCCTGCCTGTACCATATTTGGGGACTGCAACTGTACTGGTTTCCCACAATAACAGTCCATCAGTCTCCTCTTGAGTATAAATAACTCACTGCTTAAAATATTCCATATGTTTACAGCCCAACTGGGTAGCAACCACTGCTAAAAAATAACCCCAGTTTGATTAGATAAGGCCTCAGCCTCGGGTCCCTTCTCTCCTTACAACCAAGCTCGTTAAATTCAAAGAGTGTGGCAGTCAGTGTAAAAACTGCTGCTTGAAACCTGCATCATTTAAAATGAAAATACATGCTTAAAAATCAAGGGGGAGCCGGGCGTGGTGGCGCACGCCTTTAATCCCAGCACGCAGGAGGCAGAGGCAAGCAGATTTCTGAGTTCGAGGCCAACCTGGTCTACAAAGTGAGTTCCAGGACAGCCAGGGCTACACAGAGAAACCCTGTCTCAAAAAAAAAAAAAAAAAAAAAAAATCAAAGGGGAATCTTCCAGGAAAACTCAGTGTCAGTGAGAATGTTAATTTATGAAACACTTTCAAAAAACCAGCAACATAGGTTTGGGGGTTATACTGTTGTATGTGTTTGCAGGGAGGGTGTGTGTGTGTGTGTGTGTGTGTGTGTGTGTGTATGGTGTGTGTATGTGTGCTCACATGTGTATGTCATTCACCTTGCTTTTTGTGACAGGTTCCTTCATTGGCCTCTACCTCGCCAAATAAGCTAGGCAGACTGGCCAGCAAACTCTCAGTACCCACCTGCTTTCTTAGTAACAGGTTTACCAAAGCTCATGGGTCATCCCTCCATGCATTCACTCTGAGATTTAAAAAACGGCACAAGCAACCCAGGAGACGGTGAGAGAAAGGCACAGGCTTTCCAGCCAGAAGCAATTAAATGCTGCACTAGTAGTTAATGATTGGTCCCTGCAAGAGAGGGTGAAGGAAAGGGATCACGATAATTCTGAGATCTCCAGCAGTTGTGATGGAGAAGAATAAAAACACAAAAGAAAGCGAGAAAGAAGCCAAGGTACATAAGAAATGGCCTCAGTCTTAGTTACTTTTTCATAGCTGTGGTAAAACACCATAACCAAGGCAACACAGAGAAGGCCTCCTCTGGTTTATGGTTCCAGAGGTATGATGATGACGTCAGTCAGAGGGGAAGTAGCAGGCTGAACCACAAGCAGGAAACAAAGAGAGCTAGCTGGGAATTGCCTGTGGCTAATGAAACCTCAAAGCCTGCCTCCCCCACCACCCCCACCTCCACCACCACCACCACACACACACACACACACACACACACACACACACACACACACACACACGACACACCTCCTCCAGCAAGGCCACACCCCCTAAGCCTTCCCAAACAGCCCCAGAAACTGAGGAGTCTACAGGAGTCTACAGGGCCATCCTCATTCAAACCTCTACACTTCGTTTGGCTCATGCTGGATTTTGAGGTGTAAATGAGACATCCAAGAGGACCTGGATGGCAGGCAAGGAAGTAAGCAAGGAATGATGTTCAAGGAGCCAAACAGATGGAGACTCAACTTGGGACTTGTGAGACAGGAGGTCTTAGAGGAAGCTGTAGGGACCAAAGCTTTGGGAAACTCTAGCTTTAAATAAGTGCAGGAAGAGAGAGTATTCAGCTTTCAGAGCCGAGAAGAAAGAGGAAGAGGCAGAAAAGTCCCAGGAAAGGGTGACCAAGGAAGGAAAACGTAGCTGGTGGCATCATTACCAAACCGAATCCCATTATTTCCCACTCCTTCTGAGTTCTTTTTCTGCTCATGAAGCTATGCGAAGCTCCTGAAACTATGAAAGGTATATGAACAGTTCTGCTTCCTCCCTGTCAGGACCAGGCAACATCACTCTGAACTACAACCAACTATTTACTACCCAAACTGTGATAGTGTTTTCTATAGTATATAAGCTACAGAGCCTTCCTATGGGGTTTCTGAAGGTCTAAGTATAAAAGTTTGGTGACTCCCAAGGAATAAAGAAGAGAAACTTCCTTTACAATGATAAAGGATTCCTGGCTAGTCCTACGGATTCTATCTAAGTGCACTGCTACCAAATACTCAATGGTCACCACGGGGAAGTTAATCTAGTTTCCAGGGTATATTCTGGCTAAAGGTCACAGTGGTCTCATGGAAGGTGTCATCTACAAAGCGGAGAGTGCTCCTAAGTAGTTGCTTGAACTCCCTATAGGGTTCTCCTTCAACTTACTAACAAAAAGCAAATGAACTCTCAAAGCACACAGGTCATTTTGTGGTTCTGCTCCGCCACCTGCTGCCAACGGGTCCCTCACACTCCTTTCGGTTACTTGATCTAGAAGCGAAAGAAATCATAACCTCTGGGAAATATTTTCCCCATCTATAGCCCTGTTCAGTGAGCTCCCTGCTGTGCAACTCTTCCACATCATGATAGAATTCTGAACTAGTGCCAAGAATGTAGGCGATGCCAGCCCATAGGCTAAGGACCCAAGAGGAAACAAGGCAGGAGGAAGAAGCCAATTAGCACGGGCATCCTCTCCAGCTGCTTCCAGGAGGCCAGAATGAGAGCAACACTGCTCTCTTACTCCCACAGGACCAGGGTCCACATGAGCAGCTTCTTCTTCTCCTTCTCCTTCTCCTTCTCCTTCTCCTTCTCCTTCTTCTTCTTCTTCATTTATTTTTCTTACATGCCATATTTTATTCCCCTCCCCCACCTCCCGTCCACCCTCTGATACTGTTCCACTTCCCATACCTCCTCCCCATCATACCCTGTCTCTACATGGATGGCCCCACCCTCCACCCAAACTGACCTCTAAACTCCCTGGGGCCTCCAGTCTCTTGAGGGTTAGGTGCATCATCTCTGAATGAACACAGACCTGGAAGTCCTCTACTGTATGTGTGTTGGGGGCCTCATATCAGCTGGTGTATGCTGTCTCTTTGGTGGTCCGGTGTTTGAGAGATCTCGGGGTCCAGATTAATTGAGACTGCTGGTCCTCCTACAGGATCACTCTTCTCCTCAGCTTCTTTCAGCCTTCCCTAGTTCAACCACAGGGGTCAGCAGCTTCTGTCCATTGGTTGGGTGCAAATATCTGCATCTGACTCTTTCAGCTGTTTGTTGGGTCTCGTGGAGTGCCATCATGCTAGGTCCCTTTTTGTGAGCATTCCATAGCCTCAGTAATAGTGTCAGGCCTTGGGGCCTCCCCTTGAGCTGGATCCCATGTGAACCCAGAGCTGAAACAAAGCTGTCCACCCTCGGGATGCTTTGCTCAGTTATTTAATCTCAGCAATGAAAGTCTCAATAAAACACCAGCTACAAACACAAAATGTGTGACAGAGGAAGAGATGTGAGTGACCTTTAAATTTGGAGCTGACACTTTTTTTTTAACCCGTATATGTATTCTTTTTCCCCAGCAAATACACATGAATTACTCATGGAACTAATTGCACAGGCTATAAGGAAAATCTTGAACAGTCTAAAGAATCTACAAACAGGAAACATAACTTGAAACAATGAATCAAATTCAAAATAAATTTGTAAAAGGTACCTTAAAGCAACTCTATAGAAGTTAAAGCTCACTAGGCTCGCGGGTCAGAATGATCCTGAAAAGCAGAAACAATTTAAGTGTGATTAAAAAAAAACAAAACAGTATATACTATGGTTTAGACAAGTAACCAAAGGTCATATGTGACCCCCGCAAAGGTCATGTGTTAAAGGCTTGGGGTGGTGATCTTAGACAGAAGAAGTTATGGGTTTTGAGAAGGTGGGTGGAGCCCTTTGGGGTACCCTTAAGTCACTTGGAGCATATTCTAGAAGACAGGTAGACAGATCTCTGTGAGTCTGAAGTTTGAAGCAAGCCTGGTCTCAAGTTCCAAGACAGCTCTGGCTCAAAAACAAACAAAAAAAAAAAGCATAAGGAAAAGAATGCAGGAATTTATAGTCTGAAGAATACAAGGAAGGGCCCTGGCAACCTTCAAATACAAAGGCTTCTTGTTTTCATATTTCGGCTGTCCCTGAAAAACTCCCTAGCAATCACTTTCGGGTTTATGAAATAGTTCTACAGCGTGGAATGCAGCAGAGATGGCGCTCAACAAGACAACCAGGTCCACGTGCTCAGTACCGCTCATTTCTGTCACTCAGTGACTTGGGAACTATCCCTCTTCTGTCTCACACCTACTACAAAGGCTGCCCAGGGGCTCTTTGGGTGTTGTCATGACTACACAGTGCTGCTGGAGATGAGGACAATGATTATTCCACAGACCCCACATTTTCTTTATATATATTATATGTTAGCATTTCTTCTAGGCTCTGCCCCCACAGTTACCTGGCAACAGCCAGGTATACCTGACTCACTATAAAAGGGGCTATATGCCCCTTCCTCGCTCTCTCGTACTTCTTCACTCTCTGTTGCCTCTCTCCCCATCCCCTCCAGCCTCTCTCTCCATGTGTTCATGGCCTGCCTCTAATGACCACCCCCATCCCCACCCCACAAGTATTCTTGTGCTAGAGAGCGCTCTCTCTCTCTCTCTCTCTCTCTCTTTCTCTCTCTCTCTCTCTCTCTCTCTTTCTCTCTCTCTCTCTCTCTCTCTCTCTCTCTCGCGCGCGCGCGCGCGCACTCTCTCTGGCTCTCTCTTTCCCTCTCCCTCTCTCCTTCTCTCTTCCCCTGCCTTTCTCTGTCTCTACTTCCTCAACTCCCCTCCCCATGCCCTAAATAAACTATACCCACCCTCATTGTATATGTAGCTGGTACCTCAGGGGGAAGGGATGCCTCAGCATGGACCTGCACAGGTACCGCTGTCCATCTCACCAAACCTCACTCTTATCAAACATACCCCTGGCTTCCTCTGCTTTTTATAAAATACAACATTATATACACATATATGTACATACATATAAGATATACACATATATACATATATGTGTACATGCATGTATGTTCTTTTTCTCCAATCTCTCCTCTCATACACAGCACTATTTACAAGACAGTGTATTAACTGCAGGGGTTTTACAGGAAATGTAATGAGTTGATTATTGATGTAAAGGCAATGTTTCACAGGGCTTTTACTGGTCTAGTTAGAAAAATAAACCCAATTTTCAGCTTGCTCATGTAGGACCTCAGACAAAAACACTGAGAATTGCCATAAGTGAAGAGAAATGTCTGCAGTGAATTCCAAATAAGCATTCACCTCACTTCCAGAGAGCTACTCTGGGGCACAAAGATCTTCACATCCCTATAAAGATCAGAAACAGAACAGGAAACAAGGCCAGCGGACTCAGACTTGGATCTGCTGAGAGCATAATGGCGCTTTTGTGTTGCAGCTTTTTGTCTCCCAATGCAAACAGTGAGCGAACACATCTGTGATCAGGTGTGCACCGTGGAAAAACCCTCCTCGGAAGTCTTGCCAAGTATGGGCTATGCTAAAAGGAATGGAATTTGATAAGAAATATCCCGTTATTAATTTACTTGTGCTTGGTAGCCTGCCAACACAAAACAAAGAGACATAAATTTACACACACTTTACACACAATTTATAAACACACTCAAAGTTCAACCATATGAGCAAATACCTGGGAACCCTAAAAAACCCAAGGCTTAGGGAATATGTAGACAGCTGTGCTATGTAGCTTACATGTCCCAAGGGCCTCTTTCATGTCTACCGCTCCATAGAAAGTGTTTTCAGAGTTTTTTAAGATTAATATTATTGAACTCCAATCTGGTTCACTGTGTTTTGGTGTTTCTATGTATCTGAGATTTCATAAGATACAACATAACCATCATATACACAGATACATGTGTACATGTGCACACATGCACATATATACACAGATACGTAAGCACTCACAAAAATACACACACAGATAGATACACAAGCACACATACATGTGCACACAAAGATGTTCTCACTTTCCTTTTGAATAGAGCTCCATAAAAAGGAGATTTGAGTAATTGAAACAAAACTCCATGTTCAGAGAAACAGTATCAACTTTCCAATTTTCTAGAGAGAAGATACAGCATGAGGCAAGAGCACGATGAACAATTCTTGTTTCACAACAACAACAACAATAACAACAAAAATGAAACAACTGTGCTTTCTAAAGCTGCCCTGGCCCAGGGTCCCTCAGTAAGAGAGTGAGTGTCCAGGGGATTAAAGATTCTTTCTGAGAAGGAGCCTCAGAGGAATGTGGGGATACGGGTTATGTGACCATCAGGAAGTTGGCTCTTTTCGCACATTGTTTAGCAGCCAAAAGGGATACCGGGCAGCAGAGATGGCAGCCAAAATACATTCCTTTTCCAGTGTGATAACATCTTGTGGACCAGACAAACCTCTACACGGGCAATAGCTCCAAACCCATTCCAGCTAAGCTGAGGGAGCACAGGGTTTCTGAGGAGCAATCCAGGCCCAGCTGGTCGCGTTTCCTCTGAGAATAGGAAACCCACTCCCCCTCATCCTGGAAGCAGTCTGATTAAATGCTGTAAAGAAGTTCAGTCTTTCACACCTCCCTTCTCTGAAATGAGCCTGCTGCTACGCCAAAGTCTGCGTTCTAAGATTCACAACACCAACCGCTGCCAAGCCCTGCGCTCCTCTGGGCTGTTTGAGCTTCTTATGGTACTCTGACACCTTTCCAGCCGTTTAAAATAGATTTTTAGGCCTGCCTGTGTGGTGTCAGCTCTAAGTGTCTGTTGCTATAGAGCAGCAGGCTTGCTGAATCAGTTTTATTGTTGTTGGCCACATTTCTTGGACAAAGACATTTTCTAACAGGAAGACACAGGGGGCGCATACACTAAACTAACATAACCTTTGGTTGTGAACACCCAGAAGCAAGGATGAAATCCTCGATGTTTCACACACGGGCTACATAAAGGGCGACACATCAGTGTTTTCCACAAATGTTACATCTCCATCGTAGGAGAGATGCGGGAAACAGTTTCATGTTTCTAACTGCAGCTCACAGTAAAGATGTTTCCACGTGCGAATTAATCCTGCTGCTTGAGAGGATGCGAGGGTCTTTGACACAAAGCAGCTATTTGAAAATTGCAGATTACACAAAGAGATTATACCAGCCAAGACCCTGGCTAGGCAGCTGCAACATGTCCCTGCTCCTCCTCCTCCACCACCACCACCACCACCACAATCATCATCACCACCACCACCATGACCATGACTGTTGTCAAATATTTATGGCTGTCTACACTGCCATAATATACAATGTTTCTCAGGGGATGGAACCAACTTTGAACGTTTGCCATAAACTCAAAGTATCTTTATATGGGATCTTTTCTATTTTAGAATGCACAAAATTAGCAATTCCTGCTTATAATTTATTAAGAAAAGATGAAATTTTAAATATAGCAAGTACAGGGCTGGCGCTGAGGCTCTGTGACAGAGTACAGTACCCTGGGCTTGATTCCCCACTGTCACAGAAACAAAATTAAGTGAATGAAAGAACTCGCAAAACGAAATAGCATGAGTGCTTGATGTTGAGTACAGGAACAAGATCTGGGAAGGCGGTTTATCTGTACTACTTTATCTAAAGAGTCTTCCTAATTACTAGACGAGACGGAGGGTGGGGAAGGAGAGGGGGAGAGAAAGGGAGGGAGAGAGAGAGAGAATGAAAATGAGAATGAGAATAAGAGAGAACCAAGCACCACAGAAAAGAAAATGTTTTACTTGCTTATTAAAGGAGGAAGACTCAGAGCAGGCAAATGGCTGTAGGGTTCTGTCCGCCAACCTGGGCTCCTAACTTCAATTCCTAGAACACACACTTTGAAAGTAGAAAACAGACTCCCAAGCTGTTCCACACATTCAGCCAAAGAATGAATATTTAAATTCAAAGACACCCCTCCCTCCCCCCTATTTGTTAAAGTCCTCTCCCAAATATGACCTCCTAAGTCCTTCCGGTTACCAGCTTGCAGCCAGCCAGAATCAGGGCCAGTCTGAATCAGGAAGCTGTCACACAGAAGACTTAGGGATGTGTTGTAACTCAACAGCACTGTCTAGGCAAGGTTACATAGTTGCAAGTAAACAAATATGCTAGTCACCTGTTTCAAAAACAAAAACAAACAAACAAACAAACAAACAAATTTCAGGCAAGAGCAGTGTGATATTCATTCTACCAAAATCATTCCCAAGCCCAGAAATAACGGAAGCTCAAGAGACGGGTAGTACTAGCAAGTATAGTTCCTAAATCTGTAACTACAGCAGAAATTAAGGACTCTAACTGAATAACAATGTAACAATCAAAACTTCCCTCATCATCATCATCTCATATTTACATATTCGTATATGGGCATCAAAAGTGTCACCCTGAGACTGGCCTATGGGCAAGTCCTTTGGGGCATTTTCCTGATTGATGATTAATGGAGGAGGGCCCAGACCACTCCTCCACACCCCCAAGTGTGGGAGTCCTGGGTTGTGTAAGAAAGCAGGCTGAGTAAGACATGGGAAGCAAGCCAGTAAGCAGCACCCTTCCATGGCCTCTGCATCAGCTCTTGCCTAGAGCTACAGACCTGGCATCCCTCAATGATGGACAGTAAGCTGTAAGCCAAACAAACCCGAGTTACCCTTGGTCAGAATGGTTGATCACAGAAAACCAGGAAGTTTAGTATGTTGGGTTCTCAAAATGGCTTATGGGCTAAAAGCACCTGCAACTAAGTCTGGGGACCTGAGTACAATCCCCAGGACCCACAAAGATAAATGAAAGAACTGACTGCTGTAAGTTGCCCTCTGACCTACAACACACACATACACACACACACACACACACACACACACACACATACCGCAGTGCACAGTACTTCCCACACACAAAAGAAATTTAAGATAAAATGCAATAGAAGAGGAGGAAGAGGAGGAAGAAGAAGAGGAAGAAGAAGAGGAAGCAGTTGCAGCAATAGCAGTTAGTAGCACCAGTGGCCTTTTAAAAAGCTCAGAGGCTGCCGTATGTGTTTTATATTTCCTCACATATAGAGCTGCTGGGCGGTAAGAGACAGGCTCTTTCTTATCTTTCATTCCTTATAGCACGTTCCTTCAAAGATCACAGGTTCAGGGCAAGAAAGTCAGTCTCAACCCTGCTAATATTCACGGTAGGAAACGTGGAGAAAGAGAAACAGACAAAATTTAAAATTACAAATACAACTGGGAGATGAGACACCATGGTGAGGTTAAGCAAGCCACAAAGTACATTTAGCGGCCTCTGCACTTTCCCTCGTGCAGAAATTCACACAGATCGCCCACTGCATCAGTCCGGGCTCATCGCCAACAGGTTCTTAGTCTCATTTTTTTTTAAGTTTTTAAATGTTCTTAGACTATTTAATGTATATGGGTGATTTGTTTGCATGCATTTCTGTATACTCCTTGCAGTCTTGGTACCAGAAAAGGGCACTGGACTCCCTGAACTGGAGTTACACACCCTACGGGAATGACAGGAATTGCACCTTGGTCCTCTGGAAAAGCAGCCAGTGATCATTACTGCAGAGCCATTTCTCCAATCCCTTTCCTGTCAAGAATTCCGAGGCCCAGACTTGATTATATCCTTTCTACTCATCTGAGGACAGCAATAATTCACTCTCAACTGAGCGCAACCTATAACTCTTCAGAACACATTCAACATTACTATTAAAAAATAATAATAATAAGATTAGATCACCAATGTTTTTAAGATTTTATAGTCAACTATGCCCCAAAGTTCTGGGTGCACATGGACTTAACATGAAGCTATTTTACACTGATTTGCTTATTATTATAAGCTAACTATTAGGATAAAAATGTTATAGCAGGACAGAAATGGGTAAGTAAACAGAAGGGCTGCATTGGCTTTGGCAACAATCGTAGTTCATGAATAAATCTCTTGAGAAATCAGAGAACCAGAAACTACAGACACTGCTGTGTGGGTTCCCAGACAAGTCCTGAGGTGCAGGCTTCTGCTGGAGGTGAAGCTGGACAAACTAGCCAGAAATCTGTGGAACTGAAAATCACGTAGATGAACCTGCAGACTACCCTGACAGTACCGTAAATTTTATTTTTAAAAATAATAGTAATAAACTAAGGCTAATGACAACTGCGCCTAGGAATGTTTTTACGTTGAGGGAAAAATGTGCATTCCTAGAATCATGATGGCAGCCCTCTTTGCTGTTTCAGCTACAAACAAAGCAGAAGGCCTCTAATTTTTCAGGAGCCAACTAGAACAAAATCAAAACCAAAAGAACAAGAAGCCCACTGGGCATCATTGTCATCATAAAGAGCCACTGTGTCTGGCTTGCTGGGAATTTTGAGCTTTAAAATTGAGTGTGTTTGTTATGCGGCACAAGCCTCGCTGACTAGGCTCTACCCCTTACACACCAAAGTGCTGGCAGCATGAGGGAGGAAGGACTCGAGCTGGAACCTGGGAGGTTGTTCCCATTCAGGTACAGGGAATAGAAAAACTGTATCCCCTCTCCTGAAAGAGCCAGGGCCTGACCAGATCAGCCAGCTAGCTGCAAAGTCTAAACCCAAGGTTTAAAACAATTAGTGTCCTTGAAACTCTAGAGCTAGTCTGTAGCGTTAGTGTTACACGCTGTTATACAAGGTAGACCGAGGGAAGCCAATGTAGACTGAGGGAGGCATGCTCTGCAAACCCTGGCTTAATTCAATGGGAATTAAAATCGCCTAAGGCGCTCAATTTCCCCCCACTCTCACTCTGGCTGTCCTAGAACTCACTCTGTAGACCAGGTTGTTCTCAACCTCAGAGATCCACCTGCCTCTGCCTCCCAAGTGCTGGGATCAAAGGCTTGTGTCACTTTTTAAAAGAGAATGAACTTACAAAGAATGGCTTTTTCCCTTTCTTCTTGAAAGATCTTAACTATCATTCTTCTTCATTTTCTTCTCCCCTCTTCCTTCAAAAGCTACATGAATTCTTGAAGATAGCACATTAACATCCTTACACACACCATCAAACAGGGCACAGTGATGCTACATAAGTTGTTTCCTTTCAGTACCCTGCCCTGCTGACATCCGGGGAAGCCCAGCACCAACACTGACACTAAAGACCCGGTAAATCTAGGACAAAGTTCATTCTTAATGATCTCTATGATTTACTTGCAAGTGGGATCAAGAATTGAAAGGAAGGTAGACGGGAACGCATGATCGTTCTGTGTTGGTCACTGAATGAAGGTGATCACAAGTTTCCTCGTTAAACCTACCTCAAGTTTAGGTGGGTCAACATCTGCAAATTAACAATGGCCTCCGGAATGACTCTGATACAGTTGTGATACAGGTTAAGAATTTCCAGTGATACAAATTGGCACAGCTCCATTGGCACTTCCACCAGTCTGTTTTTAGATAGATCTATGGGGAAAAAAAGGAAAGAATACTGTCAGCACATCAGCAGGATCCTCAACGGTATGGGCACATCACCAGCATCATTCATTGATGCTGTCTGCACATCACCAGCATCCCTGATGCTGTCTGCACATCACCAGCATCACTGATGCTGTGGGCACATCACCAGTATCCTCACTCGATGCCTTGTCTCTGCTTTTAATGCTATGATCTAAACTTTATCAGCATCGCTGTCTTTGTGCCTCTATTGTGATTTTTATTTCTTGGGCAGATGCAGAAACACACACATAAGGAAAACAAAGATGCTGGTGAGACTTCGGGTCTCTGGTTTATAAATCTGGCTACATACATAAAAGGAACTTTTCACCTATTTTGAAAGTTAGGCAAGAATGTAACTCTTTTCACATATACAAATACCATAACTATCACGCATTCATTATATGCACTGACTTTCCAATTAGAGTCCATTTCTAATGGAGATGGAATATCTTTTTTTTATCTTCTACAAATATATAATCCACACTTTAAAAAATGTTTTATTCACCAGAAAACTTACGATATACAAGACCAAGACAAACCAACTGTGTCTGTTAAGAGCAAATGTGTGTCTGCCAAACAACTACCAGTAAAAGTGGACTCCACAGCCAAGTGCACAAACAGAGGCCTGTGGAGTGATTCGAATGCATAGGACCCCCCCACACACACACACACACCCCAAAACAAAATGATGCGATAGGAACAGTAGACATGATGTCAAATACAGGAAGGAAACAGATGCCACAACTGGGAGGAGTGGAGGCCAAACAGTTACCTGGAGGATAAACTGGGAACTTCATGCTCATGAACTCAAAACTTCCCACACAGCTTGAAGGAAGAAGATAAATTTGGCCCATGAGCACAATACTTATGACAAAACAAGTAAATAACCCCCCACACACCAGAAAATCCACGAGAGGGAATGAGGGACAGCAGCCATTCCATTCACAAGCCAACAGAGTCTTTCTATATAAAGATAAGGGGATGCTATTCTCAGTAGGACTCGGGCTGGAGATGTGGCTTGGGGAAACTCCTGCCACATGTGAAGTCCTGGGTTCAGTCTGCAGCCCCACCACCAAAAATGAGGAGACAGCACACACAGAAGAGCCTGCCAAGGGTTCCTATGCATAAAACAACGCAACTTGTTTCAATTAAAGTAATATAAATTGTAACTACATGAATATCATTTGTTTACCTTTTACACTAGTAAGTATCAAACAATCTGATGCAGACACTACTGTGATGAAGACATGGTCAGTAAAAGGTTTTTAACTGGTGACATTTTAACAGAATCCATCCTAATAGAACTGAAGGCAAGGAGAAAGTGAAGCAGAGATCAAACAACAGGAGGTTGCGGCTATTTAAAATGAGTGAATCTGGGAAGGGTTTTACAGCTTGGGGCTCCAGTTCCTATGAGGAATAGCAGGGCTAGTCAGATGGGTCAGCGGGTAAAGTCACTGCCCACCAAACCTGACAGCCTGAGATCAATGCCTGGAACCCACATAGTTGACATAGAGAATCGATGACAGTAAATATCATCCCCAGGCATGCCATGGCACTCGCCTTCTAAATAATAAATGCTAAAAATAAAACTAAAATAAAATTTAAAAAAAAAAATAAAAGAGGGGCTGGAGAGATAGCTCAGTGGTTAAGAGCACTTGTTGCTCTTGCAGAGGACCTGGGTTTAGTTCCCAGCATCCACATGGAGTTGCCAACCATCTGTAACTTGGGTTCCAAGGGATCTGGCACCCTATTGTGGCCATCATAGGCACCAGGCTCACACTTAGTTCACAGACGCATATGCAGACAAAAACAATAGGCATAAAATAAACATAATTCTTTAACAAAAGACCATTGGGACCACTAAGATGGCTTAGAAGACAAAGCCTGATAGCTGAGTTCATGCTACGGGACTCACGTGGTAAAAGGAGAGAATGGACTCCTGCAAGCTCTCCTCTGACCACCAAACTTGAGTCACAGCATAAGGGCACACACGCTTGCATACATACAGACATTTTTTTTTTTTAAAAGAAGAAGAGGGTTCAGAAAGATGGCTCAGCAAGAAAAGAGACCCTGAGTGAAGGCCTGGCAACCTAGGATCCATCTCTCAGACCCACATAGGGGTAGAAGGTGAGAACCAACTCCACAAAGTTGTCTTCCAGCTTTCACACGCATGCTGTGAGCTGCAAATAACCTGCTCCCACATGCACACACACATACACACACACAAGGGCACACTCACACACACACGAACACACACCAATAATAATGCATGAATAAAGGTGCTAAAGGAATGGAAAGTGTAAGGTGGGTGTGTAAAAAATAAATCCCTTTTTCCTTCCCAGCCCCTGCTCCAGAATGACGGCTCTGAGACTAATTATTTATTAATAAATGCCTTGGCTACAAGCTTTGGCTCATTCTGTTGCGGATAGCCCTGGGGCTAATTGTATTTGATGATAATTCCATTCTCCTGTGAGGGGCTGCGAACAAGGAATGAGTCAGCACTCAGGTGATTTCCTGTAAACCTGCTTCCCACCTTAATTTATAAATAAAGGCTAGAGCCAGTGATTGGGCAGAGAAAGAGGGAAAGGTGGAGTTGAAGGTCTTGGGGGAGAGGGGGAGAGGGGGAGGGAGGAGTGGGGAGAGGAAGACGAGAGAAGGAGGAAGAAGGAAAGTGGAGCAGAAGCACCTGGCCTGTAGAAACCCAAGTTGTAAAGGGTCTCTTATATGGGGAAGATGGCAGTGTGGGGGTAGATCTGCCCAATCTAGGCGCACAGCATGGAGTTGTGTTTTCATTGCTGGGACATATTTGGGTTGGAGATTTACCACAATATCATTCCTTGACTAGCTCCTAACTCATTTAGCCCATTCAAACTATTCTATGTCTTCCACATGGATAGTCCCCTCTCCTCAGCTTCATGCCTCTAAGTCTAGGGCGACTCTCCTCTTCCTTCTCTCCTGAGTTCAGCTACCAGCTGGTTCTCATCTCCTCAGCAATCCCGGCGAGGCTCCCACTCACTATTTCCCAGAATCCTCTCTCTTCCTGCCAGTGCACCACCTCCTATCTGCTGCCTCAGCTCATGGCCATCACCATCTTTATTGACAGGTGACGCTTACAAGAGATTCTCTCTACTCTCTACGTGAATGGGCAGCTTCTGTATGTGAGGGCGCCTGGTTCCTCAGATGGCTTGCTGACCTCATGCCTTCTGCCTGGTTTGGAATTCCACCTTTGTTATACACTTTCTTTCACTGTGTGTGTGGCTTTGGTCCATTTCCATCTTGGTCATTTTTTCCCTTGACTTCCCCTCAAGTTCACTAGTCTGCTTTCTAATATTCTCCCCCCTAAAAGAATATTATAGACTGGAGATGTGCTAAGAGATTTTAGGTACTTCCTATCCCCACACACATACAAAGGTCAACTATGTGAGACAATGCTTAACTTGTCTGACTGTAGTTATTTTCAGTATGTATTATACGTGTACATATACTAAAACAGACTAGATTCCTGATGTATATACATGATGTGCACTTTGATCCCATCTTTTTTTTTTTTTTTTTTTTTTTTTTTCAAGACAGGGTTTCTCTGTCTAGCCCTGGCTGTCCTGGAACTCACTTTGTAGACCAGGCTGGCCTCAAACTCAGAAATCCGCCTGCCTCTGCCTCCCGAGTGCTGGGATTAAAGGCGTGCGCCACATAGCCACAAATATGGGTAGTATATTTACAGCCACAAATATACATTGTATACTTTTCAGCAGAGTCTGAAATCATACAAGTTAGAAAGTAATTTAAATGTCAGTTGAGGGATGGTTAAATATTCATACTCCTTTAATAAGTATCATAAATAATGTTAATATTAAATTAAACCAATAAACATGGCTGTAACAACAATTGCATTCCCTGTGAATACTGGAATATTGAAACATCACTCATTAGCATGAATGCAAGGACTCTCTGTGCTGACAGGGTACCAGCTCTAAGATAAACTGCCCATGCTGGTAAATGGCCATGTATAAAACAGGGCATGCAGCATTTGTGGTTCTTAGAAGGTGTTCACCACAGTTACTTAGTTGTAACTATTCTAGACAATGGCTCTCTGGTCAGATGGACAGGACTGGCTTCTCACTGTGGACCCCTATGTGCCTGCAAATACTTGAATGCATTCAAATACACACATGCACACTGGCACACACACATATGCATGCATGCACATACAGATGTGTGTGTGTGTGTCCAGATAAACCATATATGTGGATATGTATGATATATCATACATACACTATTAAAATACTCAACTCTGTGTATAAAGGCATCTCCCAGGACATCCACATTCTCACTCTCAGGACACAATGGATTTGTGCTTTAGTCAAAGACTGAAGCGACTGTCAATTCCTGGGCAGCAAATGTAGGGAAGAGGGGTGTGAAGCAAATTTCCTTTCCTGAAATTTTAGGGCCGTCACAGAAAGAACAATTCTCTGCAGAAGACACGCAGATTTTCCTGTGCCACAAAGCAGGAAATCTGCCCAGAAAACAAGCCGTTTCCAGGCAAGTTCAGCTCAGAAAATCCCATGAAGTTCACAGAGAGAACGTGGCCATGTAGTGCGCCGTCTGCAGTGTTGACAGTGCAGAGTGTTTGCTGTCCTTGCCTCTTATCTCCTCCATGGTCTCCAGGTGTGGGGGAAAGGTCAGCGGCTTCCTCCCATTACTACTTCTGAGAGGATTCACCCACAAAGCCTCTCCAGAGATGGTGTTAGTGCATCTGAAGGGAAAAGCCTTAATTCTTGCTCATTTTAAATTGGGTCTAATATCTTTCTATTCAGCTCTTTTTTGGTTGGTTTGCTTGGTTTTGGGGTTTTCTTGTTGTTTTCCTTTTGGAGACAGGATCTTCCGATGCAGGCTCAGGGTGGCCTAGAACTCACAACCCTCTTGCGTCAGTGTTAACCACTCCATCACAGGGCCTGCCTTATCATACCCTTCTGAAACTGTTATGGATGTGGTTGGTTTTGAGACAGAGTTTCATGTAGGCCAGGTTGACCTTAAACTCTCTCTGTAGTAGTAGATGGTCTTGACCTTCTGATACCCCTGCTAGGTTCAAGGCAGGTATGGTGTACCTGGCTTATAGGTTTGTGCAGAGCTGGAGAATGACCCCAGACCCCAAACCCTGAGCCCTGCGAACACTAAGCAAACGAGCTACCAACTGAGCTATTTTAAACCTGATGTTTTTAATTTATTATTCTTTATATACCTTTTCAATAATCCTTTAAGGAGTTTAGATAGATAGATAGATAGATAGATAGATAGATAGATAGATAGATAGAATCACAAATAAAATTCTAAGCCAGTGGTTTCTCAACCTTCTAAGGCTGTGACCCTTTAACACAGGTCCTTATGTTGTGGTGACCCCCAACCATAAGATTATTTTAATTGCTATTTCATAACTATAACTTTGCTACTGTTATAAATCATAATGTAAGTATCTGTGTTTTTCCATGGTCTTAGGTGACTTTTGTGAAAAGCTGTTCAACCCCCAAAGGGGTTGTGACTGACAGGCTGAGAAACACTGTAAGCTGTTAACCATTGGGTATCCACCATGAGCGGGTCTCACTGCACCCAAAAAAGTCGACCTCCATATCCACCAAGCTACTGACAATTCCCCCGGGGCCATAAGCTCCTGTATTTCTAGATTTGTGTCAGTTTCTACATTAGAGGGTCAGAAATCTAGACACAGCCTAGACTCTCCCAATGCCCACACAAAAACAGCTGTCTCAGTCAACAGTGTGAAAATTAAAACAAAACAAACAGTCTGTTGAGGTTAATTAACTTCATGATGAATTATTTACACATTCGTCCAACATTTCCCAAGTATATGCTCTCTACAGAAATAAAAAGGCGCACACATTCAAGGAGCTTAACTATTTAAAAGAAAACTGAGGCATGATCACAATAAACCATAGGGATATTCCAAACTAATATGGCCTAAATCGGAGACTGGAAAGAAGGCTCAATGTACTGTTCTTCTAGAGGTCCTGAATTAGGTTAACAGAACCCGTATTGGGGCTGACAATCAAATGTAACTCCTGCTCCAGATGAGTTACATTTGTCTGTGTGTGTGGGCATTGTTCATACCCACACACAGACATAGACATAATTTAAAATTAAGTAAGATCATACATACATATATACATAAGTTCTAAATCAGGCTGAGTCCTGGCTGTAAGGTCAGATACAGCTGGTGAAATCTGTCTAGCACTTGGCAGATGCTCGTGCAAACTCTAAGTGCCTTCAACTTACGGGTAAGAATAGGCTTGGGTGGCTTACCCAACCCGCAGTGGTAACTACTCCACAGCTTCCCCCAGGAGACCACCCTCCTTCATGAAATGATGCCAACAAGACCAGGACAACAAATTAATCTTCTAGGTTTTTTTGTTTTTTGTTTTGTTTTGTTTTTGTTTTTGTTTTTTTGAGACAGGGTTTCTCTGTATAGCCCTGGCTGTCCTAGAACTCACTTTGTAGACCAGGCTGGCCTCGAACTCAGAAATCCGCCTGTCTCTGCCTCCCGAGTGCTAGGATTAAAGGCGTGTGCCACCACGCCCAGCTAATCTTCTAGTTTGATTCGTCCAAACTACAATCAAAATATAGCCAACATGGTCTCTGAGCAAGGCCATAGGGAAACTGAGACATGTCTCTAACACTAGCAGAAAAGCACTGGGCTTGGTAGGTTTTCAAACGTATGGCTGCTTTTTCTATATGCCTCTTAGGTTGTTTAATTCCCAACCTTGTTAGTGGAAGACAGAAAGAAGAGTACAAAAATGTGGATAAGCCGCCTCTTCCAGAGCTTCATGTAAGCTCAAAAGCAAATAAAAGATGCCTAGAAAGGGCAGTAAGCCTGCCTGAGCTGTTTGCACTCAGGGTACCAGGTTACAAAATAAAGTTCTGTGAGTATTTCCTGTTACCTGAAAACCAAGAACTAAACAGAGGAAGAGAGGGAAGAGGGCAGGAGGGCAGGGAGAAAACCCGGAAACCAGGCTTGGATGTCCGTGTCTCCGACACTCAGGAGACCAGCTGTGGGCTACTTTCTGTGCCCCCCACCCCCCAAAAAAAACAATAGAAAGAAGAGGAGGGTCAGAGAGAGGGAAAAGAATGGAGGGAGCAGAGGGGAAAGGAGAGGAAAAGGGGAGTCAGAGAGAGAGACAGGAGAGGAAAGGGGGAGACAGAGAGAGAGAAAGGAGAGGAAAGGGGAGGCCAGAGAGAGAGAAAGGAGAGGGGAAGGAAGGAGACAGAGAGGGGAGAAGAGGAGAGGGGAAAGGAGGGAGGAGGTCCAAAGAAAGGGGAGTGGAGGGGAGAGACGGGGGGGGGGGGGGGGGGGGGGGGGGGGGGGGGGGGTGTAGAAGAGAGGAGAGGAGAAGTGAATTTAGGACTTAGCTATAATCAAAGGCACAGGACACTAAGCACCCCTAACCTAGGCTCCTAACAGATGGCATCAGAACCCAAGCAGACACCCCAAAGTCTGAGCAGTAAATGTTCTCCACTCAAGAAAAAAAAAAAACAGGAAAAGCAAACGCTCTCTAGACATGAAGCACAGGCCAAGAGGGCAATTCACATATTAATCTCCAAGAACAAAATCTAAAAGCAGGAGGTGCACATTGGTGAAAGACCCAGTAAGACCTGAGCCATGCACACAGATAAACAGGCTTGGCAAGGGACCGTGAACTTGGAGGGATGATTTGTGTTTGGTTTTTGGTTATTTACAGTTCTGGGGCTTCTATAAATACAGAGCGGGTATCAGTGAATCCATTTAGGGCTGCTTCCCTAAGTAAAAACCTCCCTAGAACCTCTCAGCCTGTTGGCGTGTTAGAGTCACTTCAGAAGCCTGGGGATCATGGCTGGAGCCCTGGGGATTCTTGTGGTATCCATATGATGCCCCAACAGTCTATAGGGATGGGGGAGGGGACAATGAACATCCCCCCCCCCGGTCCCACCATGGAGAATGAAATTGAAGCAAGCTTTAATTAAATACTGGCCAGGATGACAGACTCTGGCTACATCTATTCCGGGAGTCCCAGAAAAAGGCCACGGGTCACATTTTACAAAGGCTTATAAAGGCAAACCCATAGGCCATATATTTCCCACCACATCCAATCGGGGCAAGCATATATCCTGACATATGTCCTGCCTCCGTACCCCCCACCTTCTTGTGATCAGGAAGATCTGGTGAGGTTGGGTCAAGCTGCTTTGGGGAGCAAACACTTCTTATGTAAATAGCCTCCAGCATTTCAGGGTGTATCTGTCCTAGGGCAAGGGGCTTACAGGTTAGAGGTATTTTTGTTTTATGTATCTCTTAGGCACAGTACTTAAAACATAACTTTGGGAGAGTGTGTGCCCAGGGACAGGGCTAATCCGGAGAGGATGTTGGTTTGGACACACAGAGAGTCCCATAGCAGGATCCAAAGGTGGGGCTGAAAATACTGCCCGAGTTGGAGTCAGCCCTCGCTGGATCTGAGCCTTACTCCCATTGTCTTCTCCGCAAGTTTCCAGTACAAGCCGGGCAACAAAAATCTAACCAGGAATGAAGTGGTACATATTTTGAAAGAGCCACAGACATGGAAAACTACATTTTCTCCTTCCTTTGTTGATGTGTGTGCTCCACACCAGGCGTCTTCCTCAGTTGCTCTCCACCTACTTAGCTTTTGGAAAGACTCCCCTCCTCCCCTGGTCTCTATTCTGGGTTTATGTGGAGCTGGCCAGGAAGCCCCAGGGAGCCTCTTGTCTCTGCCCACCCCCTATACACCTTATTTTTAAAGTAGGTGTTGGGAATTGAACTCACGTCCTCACACTTGCACAGAAAGTTCTTCTCTGAGTGACCCAGAGTCTCCACAGCCCCCTCTTCTTTCCCTCCTTAACAAGAACCAGGCAAGGCAGATGCCTCTGTAATCCCCCAGTAAGGTTCAGACTAGTAAAAAGCAGAACTAATTCCCAGCTGTGTGAACAGCCATCAAAGCTTCCTGAGAGCCCTTTCTCTCCTCAGCCTCAGAAGCCGGGAGCCCCGGGAAAGATTGACTGTCCATCTGAGTAAATCTTGTAAAAAGAAAAAATCATTAACAACTGGCCCGCTTCTGGAGCCTGGTCAGTAGACATTCCACTGCCCTGTAAAAGCTACGAGACCGACCTCTGACCGGGTCTTTAACACGTTTTCCAAATGAAGGGACGTCTCCTGGGTGCCTCTGTTCTCCACCCAGCCCAAGCGGGCAACTGTCCTAGCTGGAATCCCACCCTGGGGTCTTGCTCTGCAGTAAGGAGTCAAGTACACACCAACACAAACACACTCGGGCAGCAAGCCGGCACGGCATCCCTAAGACATGGTCTGCCCACATCCGCTACTTAATTGAAGTATTCACACGAAAGCCAAGCAGCCAGAAATAAAACAATGAGGATCTCGCTGCCAAAGCAAGCGTTGCAAATCCCTAAAATAAAGTGGCCAAATGAGTAAAAATAAGCAGGGGAGGGTAGGAAAACAGTATGTGGAACCCAGCGTGCAGTCAGCAGGATTGAGCAGAGGGACGCTGGTTTTGTATAAAAAAAACGGAAAAGTGGTAGTTCACGAGGAACGGGTTGAATCCCTTGTGTGCCAGCAATAACATCCGAAATCTGCGGTCACTAGCATCCTCCATGGACAAGCTCTGATGAGCCAGGACAGCTGGGGACCTTGTGGGCCATATCCTGTTGGTCAGAAGAAAAGTCCCACTCTTGGAAACCAGTATCATGAGCCGTTTCAGGAAAACCAAGTAAGACCATAAACATACTACCATGTAATTAACTTCAGAAGCCAGCATCCCCTTCCTAATCCAAGAGGGTTGCAGCCCCAGGCTCCCAGGAGATACCTAAGAGCCCAGATAGTACTGAGCCCATCCATCCTTTATCCTATATGCGTGCCCATGATAAAGTGGAATTTACAAACTAGGCAAAGCAAGAGACTACCAGTAACTGGTGAGAGAGAGAGAGAGAGAGAGAGAGAGAGAGAGAGAGAGAAACAGCTTCCATAACAAACTGTGATAATAGCTGTGTGTGTGCGAGTCTCTCTCTTGAGAGAGAAGGTTTATGTTATTTTTGGATCACAGATGACCAATAGTGACTGAGACAAGATAGTTAGGAACTACTGTGTCAGTACCAGCCATGAGGTCCTTTCAACTGGGTGAGATGCGTGCCTGTCACAGGGAAGTCAAAAGCCCTGGCTCACGTGTGCATAAGACCTTGTACCTCCTAATGCTCTGGAGTGCTCTTTCCACTTTGATATTGTGGCTTCTTGTGAGGACATGTTGGGTGGTGGGGTAGCCTGTGGTCACCACCCTTCACCAATTAGTTAGGCAAGGTCTCCTCTATCTCTCCATCTGAGTTTCCTCACTGCCCCACAAAGGCCCCTAGCTGGGAAACCCACTTCCTACTAGTCTCCACACACATAGGAGTCCAGTCCCATGATTCAAAACTCACTCACAGGTGGGGCATTAGAATAAGGGAACAAGGTTCCAGGCAATGTTCAGTCCTAACTGAAGGTTTTACCACCAGAGACCTCAAGAACCAAACAGGCAGAAATAACAAGCAAATTCCTAAAAGACTGGAGAGAGAGAGTCCAGCTCTCAGGCATATCTCTGAGATCCACCAAGAAGTAAGTCTCCCACTGAGAAGCTCCCGAAGCTCTATCTATCACAACAATCTTCTGTCCCAAGGTTTCTTTTTCCCTTAGCACACAGGTAGCTATTTAGTTGTGTATGATGGCTGCTAATTTAACTTCCCAAGTTCTATGGTGGTGAGGCCCTGAGACACACAGCTAGAGCTCTGTGAATGTTGCTGAATGAGTACAATGTCAAACACGGATGGAGAGCAGGTTCTTGGGCCACACAGTGTAACTTCAAGCCCTGTCCCTACCACTTGGCTCAGAAGACTATGCGCATATATATATATATATATGTATATATATATATATATATGTATATATATATATACATATATATATATATACACACACACACACACACATATATATACACATATATGCATATATATATATATATATATATATATATATATATATATATATGGGTATATGTTTTATTTAAGGAGAAGGTATTTGAGACAATGGACAATATCTTATTATTTAGTCTAGGCTGGCTTTGAACTTACGGATTTCCTGCTTTAGCTTTCAAAGTGCTGGGATCACAGTTATGTGCTGTGGTGGCTGGCCAAACTAATTATGCTTCTGTATAATGAGTGGGGAAAAAAATCTTAAAATCAATTTGATGGCTTCTCTGTCCGCTAAATTGCACAACCATTTTCTGTCCCGCCATCCATTGCTCGGCCCACCTATCCCTCCGCTCCTCATGCTGTTAGCCGTGTGCCAGACTGTCTCGCGCCAGGTACTGCTGGGGAGTGGAATGATTCAAAGAGAGCAGACAGCAATAGCCTGAGCTCAACTGGCTACAGCTGACCCTGGGAGGTCATGGCTCCCACGGAGAGGAGTGTAAGTGCACACAGGGGCACGGGCTGCTGTAGGAGTGGGCTTTCTCCAGATGCAGAGAAGCCTGGGGTTGCCTGGTAGGTGCAGCTTAACTTGGGGCAGCTGCTCAATGGGTGAGGAGAGGCAGAGACCCAGAGGAGCGTGGAGGCTCCGGAAGTTCCCGTTCTACAATCTTTCTCTGGTATCACATGTAAGGACTGTCTCACTGAAGAAACGGAGCAGCTGACATCAGGACAGCAGTCCTGGCACACGACTGTTAAAGACTAATTCCTAGTGACTAATGATTCTAACAAGTGCTGCAAGGTGAGCCGTTCTGAAGTGCAAAGACCACGACGCTCACGGATGCTAGGGCCTCTGCAGCCCTTTGCTTCATCAGCACTGTAGACTTGCTATCGAGGACGAAACATTGCACGCTGTGAGAGTGCTGACAGAACGACTGGTCCTTAGCCACAAAAGACAGGGAAATGTGCCGGAGAAACCACAAAAAAGAGCTCCTCGTAAGAAACCAGTGATACCAGAATTATTTTCCCAAGGTCCTTACTTTGGTTGGAGAGCTCAGAAATCAAATAGAACATTAAATTCCTATTAAGCATCAGACCTCCAGGACCCATGGTTAATTGGACCCTTTCACTTCACACAAAATAGTAAATAGAAAAACAACAACACATAAATGAAGCGGTACATACACTGGGCATAGCAGCACGCGTCTAAACTCCCATCTACTCCAGACTCTGAAGAAGGAGGAGTCCTGGGGCCAGGAAGTACCAGGACACTCTACAGGACACTTTTCTTCCCATGATAAAGATAAAAAGGCAAACAAGACCACTGAGAAATTCAGTCCCTTCCATACTCGAGGCCAAGTTCAAACAAGGCAGCATATAACATCCACATCTATTACTAATCTGATCTCTCCATTAAAAAAAATTGCTTATGTAAGTAAATCAATAAGATCATTTTTGGTTTTCTTTTTTGAGAGAAAAAAAAAAAGTAGTGTGAATGGTGCCAGGGAGGAAGGGAGGAGCGGACATACATCAGGCCTTTCACCATCAAAGATAAAATTATTCCCCCTCTAAGAGATCAATGAATTTGGAACAGAAGGTGTTAGCGCCATTTTAAATGGTTCCAAGACAGGGGAAAATGAACCTTCTCCTTTGATGTGGAGTAAATTTCAGGCTAACTAGCAACTAAAGAAACTCAAGTAATGGCTCATGTCAAACACGAGAAACAGTGAAGCTAGCAACAGCATTTTGAAGTAGAAATCACAGGAGACACACAATTGATACCACATGGTATCAACCACATCAGTAAAATGAATCTCAAATAAGCAAAACTTCAAGAAGTAACCACTGTGTCCATTTCAATGTGCTTCTTAAAAAGCCATAGGAGGGGAAATCATTGCCACAAAAACCCTCAAAGATATTACCAGTGATACTCCCACATGCAGATAGAAAAGATTTAAAGCTACTATAATATACTTAAGTGTAATATCCATTAGAAAAGAAAAATTTTATGTAAGACTATTTGAAAATCTATAGCACTTTCCTGTGTACATAAAAGTAAAAAAAAATCTATCATTAATGACATATTATAAAAATGTTCAGCACTAGCCAGGCAGTGGGGGCACACACCTTTAATACCAGCACTCAGGAGGCAGAGGCAGATGAATCTCTAAGTTCAAGGCCAGACTGGTCTACAGAATGATTTTCAAGACATCCAGAGCTATACAAAGAAACCCTGTCTTTGGTCGGGGGGCAGAGGGGGGGGGAGTTTAGCACCATAAAAATTAAAATTAAAATTTCATATATATGTACTTAGAAAACAAATTATCTTAGGAATTTTTTTAGATAGCATACAAAATAATGAGTTTCATTAGGACATTTTCATATATATACTTTTTGTTTGGTGTCATTAGGACATTTTCATATATATATATACTTTTTGTTTGGTGAAATTCGAAAATCATCTCGGTAACCATTTGGATGAAATAAGACTTTAAAATTTCAAATGAAGTTTAAGAAGCAGGGAGATAGGCAATAAGTACCCTTGTCTGGTTTGTAGAAACTGAAGAGTTACTTGATAAATATTGACAATGTGCTTACCACATGCCAGAAATAGTTCTACACAGAAGGCAAGCACAGCTGACATCATCCACACCCCAACCTTCCACAACTGACATTCTAGGAAGGCTAGACAAACTAACCCAGCAGGTAGAACCAAGGACAGAGAGCCAGAAGCCAGACAACCCCAGGAAAGGCTGCGATTTTCAAACCCAGTGGCCAGGAAGGAGCTCACACTACTGGAGAGCTGCAAAGATTAGCAGAGGTGTCCCAGAACACCTAGGAGCTAGATGCTTTCCTCGAGTGAAGAGTCAGTGAGTGCCCTAGTGTGGGGACAGGGTGGCAGGCTGAAGGGTCACTGGAGAAGACAGTGTGGTTAAGGCTGGGAGAACCCAGGTAAGACAATAAGAACATGACACTGACAAGGTGTCCGGTGTAAGCCTCCAACAGCTGCAAATATCTACTACCCATTAACCCTTAGAGTGTTTAACCAGGATCTGACTCGTTTTTTAAAGAACTCTCATTAGAAGTGTATTCAGCCTGCAGGAACCAGGACAGAGCAGGTAAGGGCTGCTGCCACGGGCAAAGAAGGAGTGCAGTTAAACTGAAGTGCTAGACAGACAAGAGGAACGGACAGACGTAACACACAGTGGTCAGGCTCAGCTCGTGCCTTCTGTTGTGCTTTGACTGTGAAATGCCTCCCATAGCCTCATGTGCTTGAACACCCGGATGCAGGCTGGTGTCACTGTTTGGGAAGGCTGTGGGACTTACAGTGGGTGGACCTTTGCTGGAGGGAGTGGGTCACTGAAGACAGATGTTGAGGTTTTATAGCCTGATTCTACCTTACTAAGGGCAGATGCAACATGAGCAGCTAGCTGCCTCCTGCTCCTTACACCACACCTTCCCTATCATGGGGGGGGGCGGGGGAGGGGGGACTGTGTCCCTTCTAACTGTAAGCCAAAATAAGCCCTTCCTTCCTTAATTTGCTTCTTGTCACATGTTGTCACAGCAACAGGAAAAGTGAGCGTCATCCTCTGAAAGCCTAGCTGGCAAGCTTTGCTGACATGGCTCTGAGAGAAAAAGAGTAGCCAGCTGTGAGTCCTGCAGGAAAGAAGGGAGTGACCAGCCCCTCAGGAGTCAACCTGGGCAGGCACCTGGTGTAGGTCAAGGTCATTGGGGAGTTGTTAGTGGAGACATCCACTACATACACGGATAAAGACATGAAGCAGGGAAGCATGCGAGGTGAGAACTTAGGAGACCACATTTGGAAGGCTGTCAGGACTACATGGCACAGTTAAGATCTCTCTCTAGAGAAACCACCAAGGAACTCAGTGGAAGCATGAGAAGAGAGTGGAGCACTAGGTCCTGAGTCACTCCACACAAACAGGCAGGGCAGTGCAGAAGAACAGCATGTGGGGGAGGGCAAACCTCATCGAATGGGAGAGTGTTTAACTGGAGAAGTTCCTGTTTTGCAAGATGCAGAGTTCTGGACACTGCCTACACAACAATGCGATGCACTTCATATTCCTGGATCCCGCAAACATTTACATTACAAATTTATTTGTTTGTTTCTTAGAGAACTGTCCATGTAGTTCTGGCTGGCCTGGAACTCAGAGATCTACCTCCCTCCGCCTCCTGATTACATAACCATGCCCAACTCTACTGTAAACTTTAAAGTGCATCCTATAGCTATTCTATCACAACTAAAAAAACGTTTAGGAAAGACGTTACAGTGGGTTTAGGTAAGCCAAAATAAAATGGAGCAAAAGAGGCTTTGATAGGGAGGAAATGCGTCAGGAATAGCCTTAGGGAAGAGAAACACACTTTAGAAGAGAAAGAACAGAGCTGACGGGCCTATGTTCTAAAGCAAGTAGCTAGTGGTGTGCCCTCCCCAGGACAACTGATGATCCTCCCACAGCACGAGAGGCTAGATAATGGATACAGACACAGATGAAGATAACCAAGCTCTGGAGGTCATGAGTGCTGAGGGGAAGCTTATAAGTGCCTTCCCACCCTATCAAAAACCACTACAACATTCCCACAATCACACAGTCATTTACTAAGATGTCATTTATGAGACACATATACCATGTTAGTATATACGGACATGAGTGAGACTTAATTTATAACCTATAGCAGCACTCAGACTGATGGAGGAGGCAGACAGTCAAACAAAAGAGAAGGCACAGAGAGTTAGAGGGACATTTCTAAACATGGTAAAAAAAAAATCCCGCTTGGTTGACAAAGGTTGAGGAAGGCTTCCAAGAAGCATGGACCTGTGTGTGGATGAGTCTCTGGACAAGTACCTGGGAGCTTGCCAGGGCAAGCGGGGTACTCTTTCTTGGATCACAGGCACAGCCAGGGTGCATAGCTGAATGGAAGGATGGGTAGCTCGCTGAGAAAGCATTATTAAACCCCCTTGAGACCTAAGGTACTGGGCAGGGACGCATGGAGGAACATCTACGTATATCCATGAGGAGAATCAGGGGAAGGAGCAATGTGGAAACGGGTGAAATGAAAAGAAATGACAGACAAGAGAGCCATCAGTGAAGCAGCAGTGTTAACAGAGCTTAGCCATCAGCCTAGCCTGCAGTGTATCTCAGGCTCCAAGCCTATACCGGACGGTGCCCACAAGTGTACCACTTGCTAAAAAGGAATACAGGAAAATAAAAAAATAAAAAAAATAGGGGTCGACGGTGGGAGAGGAGTCACCGTGACACTTGTTTCTACTAAACTGACCTAAGAGCATCGCTGGGCAGCCAAGTAGAGGGCCTGTTTTTTCCACTTGATTGGGACTTAAGGTCCATCCACAGGAAGTGTGTTGGCACAATGTGGTTAGGAAGACATCAGTATATGGATAAGGAGTGTCATGGTGCCCCAAGAACATGTGACAAGGAAGGAGTCTACCAGCAGCCTCTACACCATAAGGACGATGCCTTTCGCTGTCACACCTTCTCATCACAAGAGATACTGCCAGATTGTGGAATGCACACCTTCTGCCTCCAGGCCCAGTGTGATCCCTACCTTAGCATGCTCTGCATATGTATCCCTTAATGCAATAACAGCAGTGTTACCCCGGTACCCTGACTCCCTGACCCAGCACATGTAACAGAGTGATGAAATTTAATCAGACATTCTTCACTTACTTTTAGAAAACAAGTATGATCTATGCTTTAGAAATAGTTTGTTCAATTAAACTTAGGGTTACCACCAATTCCCCAAAACAACAACACTATCGTAGACCAAAACACCAGGCCTACTTAAAAGCTAGGCTCCTTCCATGAGATTTTTCCCTTGGCAACTTTTTTTTTTAAAAAAAAAACTCCAAACTATGAAACAAAGAGCAAACTGTCTAAAAAAAAAGTGCCTGATTTTCCCATTTTCAAAGTTCACATTTAGCTAAGACAGTGTGGCTAAGAAAGGCATGTTTGTGGTGGCGACTGAATACTGTATTGTAAGAACATGAATTTTAAAGCTAGCAAGAGTTGATTCGAACAATTCCTATTGCCTTTTTTGCAAATGAACATGGGTGTCTCTTGCTGTAGCGAAGAACAAGAAGGCTGTCACTGTAAAGTACAAACAAACTCAAGCGATTTCCCCCCCCAGAAACGTGGCTTGGCTTCTCGGGACAATTCAAAGTGCTATAATTAACTGGCGTATTAGGTTCACGCATAAAATTTCCAAAAGATTTCAATATAAGCAAAATGCTTACTGTTCGCCCATGGTTTACCTTTTTTCTCATTTTGAGCACATACCATTTCTTCATCTTGAGTTTCTTCTAAGTAACAAATAACTATTACAACATCTTAAGAAAAGAAATTTCCCTTAAGGCTCTATTGTTTTATATGTGGATATTAAGAGACTTTATCTTTATATTATGAATCCTTTACCATCTAAATCTGTTTAAAAAAAAAAAAAAAAAACCTTCTCTCCCGAAGTCCAAATCACAGTATTAGCACTAGCTGAAGTCACACAAAATGATGTAAAATTATCTGAGCTTTGCAATGAGAATTCTCTGTCTTCACAACAAAGGAATGGAAAAGAATTATTCCGTGTGTGTGTGTGTGTGTGTGTGTGTGTGTGTGTGTGTGTGTGTGTGTGTTATACAGGGCATGCTTGAGACACAAGACTCAAATGCATCTTAAGTAGCCTGCTTGTAGTGTGAGCCACCTGGTTTGGTTCCTGGGTTGCTTGGTTGCTTGGTTGCTTGGTTGTTTTTTTTTTAAGACAGTTTCTCTGAGTAGCCTTGGCTATCCACGTGAACCTCTGAGTAGCCCGGGCTGTCCCTATGAGCCTTGTTTGTTTTTTCGTTTGTTTTGATTGGTTGGTTGGTTGGTTGGTTGGTTGGTTGGTTTTTTTTAAGACAGGGTTGCTCTGAGCAGCCCTGGCCATCTTTGTGAGCCTCTGAGCAGCCTGGGCTGTCTGTGTGAGCCTTTTTAGCCACAACCATTACTGAGCACTCACCACACAGCCTGGTGAACAAAAAAGCTTTCCTAACTCTCAATCTCATTTACAGACAACCTTGCCAGGCTCCGTGGCACACTCCTGCAATCCCAGTCCTCACACGGCAGAGACTGGGAGATGGTGAGTTCGAGATCAACATCGACTAAGAAAAACTTAGTAGGATGTTTCCCCTTACTTACAGAAAGGAAAGTGGGACATGGAATGTTAAGATAATTTGGCTTCTAGGGCATAGCTTAAAGGTCAAAAAGTTATAAATGTACTCAACGCCATTGAACTGTACACATAAATAAAAATGTATAAAAATGTATAAAGTGGGGGATGGGAAGATAGCTCAGTCTGTAAAGCGAAAAAGTCGAAAACGGCGAAAAAGTCGAAAACGACGAAAAAGGCAAAAAAGGCGAAAAATGCGACAAAGGCATGAGGACTCCAAATGGAATAGCCAACACTCAAGTAGAAGCTGGCACCATGTATATACCTAAAATCCCAGAGCAGGGAAGGCAGAAACAGGCAGGTCTCTAGCCAGTCTCAGTAAGCAATGAACTCCAGGTTCAGTGATCCATCCTAACTCAAAATAAAATAAAATAAAATAAAATAAAATAAGGGACTGAGGAAAAGAGTGCCAAACCCTAACTTGTACACACACATGCACATATCACATAGCCACAAATGCTTAAAGTGATATATTTAATGTTGTGTATATTCTAACACATATTTTTAAAAAAAAAATGCTTCAGTTTCTTTTCTTTCTTTTTTTTTCTTTTCTTTTTTCTTTTTTTTTTTTTTTTTTTTTTTTTTTTTTTTTTTTTTTTTTTTTTTTTTTTTTTTTTTTTTTTTTTTTTTTTTTTTTTTTTTTTTTTTTTTGGTTTTTCGAGACAGGGTTTCTCTGTGCAGTCCTGGCTGTCCTGGAACTCACTCTGTAGACCAGGCTGGCCTTGAACTCAGAAATTCGCCTGCCTCTGCCTCCCAAGTGCTGGAATTAAAGGCGTGCGCCACCACGCCCGGCTCTAAGGTCTGTTTCTTATACCAAAATAAATTCCAAGCAAATTAAAATTTTTAGCAGTTTAGAAACAATAAAATTCCTAGGGGTGCAGGGAGTGAGTGAAAACTCTAGCATCCAAATCCCAGTAATCCAACAGTTTATCATGAGAATCACTGCCACTCGCTAATGGTCTCCCACAAATTACTGATTTATGGGTAAAATCCACCCAAAGTGCTATTACACAGAACTACCTCATTATCATCAAATTAAGTTTCATAATAACTCAGCAGTAATTCGTGGCTTCCAGGGAATCTGCCACAGGCTGGGCACGTTTGGCTGTCGAGCATGTAGAGGCCAAGTGCCCGAGCAAGACCAAGAGGCACCTGGAGAGCCAGTCCAAACAGTGCAGCCAGCCTGTTGACTGTGGAGACAGCCACTGCCAAGGAGCAGGGTCTGTGGGACGGATGCATTCCAGAGCCTACTTTTGGAGCCTGTAGTGAAGGGAGAAATGTTTGCTATGGAAAGGATGCAGAAAATAATCACACTCGTATCTGAAAGAAGCCACAGCATACAGCAGGGAACAAACAAAATTACAGTTTTCCAAAATACCTCAGAGTTGAAAGCTTGCAAAAAGCCACAAATCTTTTCCTGTAAGTAAATAGAGTTCAGAGGAAGGAGGGAGGAGGGAGGAGGGAGGAGGGAGGAGGGAAGAGGGGGAGGAGGAGGGAGGAGGGAGGGGCAGGGGCCAATCATAGATTCTCCCTGTGGCCTTCAGACAAATGTGAGTCCCAGATCTGGGGAACACATTCTCCCTTCAAGCAGAACTGTGGAGTGGGGGTACAAGGTATAAGTGGGGACACAAAGAAGCACAGGGTGGGAAAACCAGATCTCTCTGAAGTCCGAGCTCACCACAAAGAGATGACAAATGCTTTCCACTATGCTGGGTCAATCCATGCTTTGCTGCCATTGTCCTGGGATCAACCTAACTGCATTTCACAGCAGGGAGAAAGTGGAACGCACGTCTCCCAGAATGCAAAGCCTCAAAGCCTAGTCTCATTCCCATCGGATAAGCCACACCATTTCCCAGGCCAGTTGCTCAATGAACTTGAAACTAAAAGGGAAATCAGAACTGGCCTTGTGGTAGCACTTTTACCAAACTCTGAGCTTCAGGAGCAAGTAACATTCTGACTTTTTAGCCCGAAAGTCTTATAAAATAAGAAAGATGCACCTCTGATCCAGATGGCCCTGCTGTAAAAGAGCCTTAACTCTACTCTTGCTATATGACTAATTTGTCAATGTTCTTCTTGGACTCACAGACACAGGGTCATTTCCTCAGTCCACGAGTTCCAGTACTAGCCTGCCCTTCACCAAGGCTGAGACTCCATTGAGCTTGAATGCTAGGGATAGTCCTAAAAACAGAATCAAAGTTTAATTACAAGGGGCCCCAGTGAGTGGCGCATTGCCAACTTTAGCCAACCAATTGGAGGCCTTAACTATGCCGTTGGTTAGCAGCATTATAAATGTGGTTCTTTTAAGTTTTGCTCAGCACATGGGGCACAAGATGCATGTCCATGGGGCTGGGTGCCTAGAGTTCAGAGAGATTTTCCAGGCACTGTCAAATTCAGAATAAAAATTTTTTAAAAAAATTATTTGTGACGCTTTCAAGATGGCTAGTCCTGGGGATGCTTTATAAGCCTTAGCTGTAGCAAAGCTGTGTCCTGTGTCCCATGTCCTGCTCCAGGGCATTTCCATGGTGAGTTGGGTTGGAGTGGTCATAGGGGGCTGAGGGCAGCAGAGTGCCAAAGCCACCATGGCACAGTCATGAGTGGACCAAACATTAGACTCTTTCCGGTAGTGACGGGTACTAGGAAGCTGAAGAGAACCTCCAAAGTCCACAGGGTCACAGCTGAGCCTGTGCAGCCTGTGCCTTAGGCACAGCCCTACACATTGGCTTATAGCTGTTCTTTCTAACTTTTTTATTTATTACTATTATTATTATAATATTATTATTTGCATGGCAATCACTTTTACCTGGAAAACATCCACCATCCCCTTTCCTATTCTTTCTTGTAGCCTCTTTCCCTTTCATCAAGTAGTTCCTCATATTTTAGTATGTTAAAAGACACAGTGGTATACACCTACAATACCCAACCCTTGGGAAGTAGAGGCAGGAGGGTCAAGAGATCAAAGCCAGCCTTGACCACAAACTGATTTCTACGTCAGCCTGGGTTGCATAAGACCCTGTCTCAAAAAAAAAAAAAAAAAAAAAAAAAAAAAAAAGAGGCCAACCAATAAATCAAGCTATGCTTACCACACTGTATTTACGAACAGGAGAAATTCTATGAGCCCAGCTGTTGTCACCCCGCTTCTATTGTTTAACTGGCTCTCTAGCTGCACAGCAACATGGTGCCCCAACTCCACACCACCCAAAGTGAAGTCACTGTGAGCCTGAGGCTGGAATAGAGACAAGTAATAAAGAGAAAAATATTAATAATATGGATGATAAAAAAAATAATGGCAGACAACTCAAAGATATCCCACAGGCTGAACTCCTGCCAAGGCAAGGACAGCCTGGTAAGAGAGAACTTCATTTAGCCCTTGAGAGCATGCCATTGCTTCTGTGACTAACAGGCGTGTCCAGCAGGAGCGGCCAGCAGGCACTGGGAGGCTCAGTGGAGGAGGAGCTCAGACCGAATGTCCTTCCCGTGCTCAGCGTGTGTATCCATGCACACACCTGGCTTACAGGGGTGGGGGTGGGGCTGGATGAGAATGGAAAGATGGGGGGGTGGAAATCACAGGAAGATAGTGAGATGTGATGTAACAATTTTATGTAAGACTATTTGAAAATCTATAGCACTGACGACCTCTCCCGAGTGTGGGGCTGCGGGATTCATCCTACTTTTCTGAACCTCAATTTTCCTTCTCATAAACAAAAAGCTTTCGTGCTACCTAGACCTCATGACGAGCAAAGATCACAAACAAAAGCCTTCTTTGGCATCACCTTGGCTCCCGAGGGGTTAGGTGTCACCTCCACAGAGAACAGCAAGCCCCAAAACATCGCCATCAAACACTGCGCGGACTCGCACACTCTCCAATAGCCACCTGGGTTATTCCAAATCTGGACTCTTTTTCTTTGGGTCTATGAGGTTACTATTCTGTCTTCTCTTTCCACACAGGACATTTACAAGCAAATGGTGGAATCCCAACTACCAAATCTAAAGGTTTTGAAAACACTCAAACATTAGCATGAGGAAGAATCAATTAAATGAAAAGGCTACTTAGTGTTTATCTCATTTATAAAGACAAGAAGTCAGGAAATCATAGCCATTTAGGGATTTTGGCTTTTAATATTACATAAACTCATGCACAAAGGGTGGTTCATGCAAGAAAAAGAAGTAAGCGTGATTATTCCTTTGCTCTATAAATGTATCTCCTCCTTTTTTAAAAATGGCAAGGCAAGGTAGCCTCAGCCCAAGTTTTATTATCACTCCCCGTCCCCCGCCCCCATGTCTATGGTCAACGACAGAGGGCTGACCTCAGGGTTACACTGTTAGAATAAGCAGCTACCATCCAGCTTTGCACATGCGAGGGGCTAAAAGCGAACTAATGAAAACCATATCTGGTGTCAGACATTTTCCCCATCATAGGACATTAACAAGACTCACAAGGCTTCCATTTTAATTAAAAGCAGGCTAACCAATATACGAAGGAAACGGTTCCACATCATTATCCCTTGAACTACATAGAACATTATTGTGTATAAAAGCCACATTAAACACAGTGGATGATTTTTAAAATTCTGGAAGCATTAAAATATCATCTTATAAGTTCATGTTGTGTTGTACAAGTGCCGTGTCCCCCAGTGCTATCCAGTAAACATCTTACAACAGAGCGGTGTTCAATATAACAGCTTTCGGGAACTCCCCAGTCCCATCGGCAACACAATGTCACACCTAAGAGTGAATCCTCCCCGGTTGGTTTAGCTAACATTACTCCATCCATCCTTTTTTTTTTTTTTTTTAACTCACTCAGCAACTACTTTCTGTGCTTGTGCTGGGACCTGGGGATTTCCACATGAAAATTCACCGTCCTTACCCTCAGAAATTTCCAGTTCAATGAGGAAAAACACTTGAGAAGCCGCAATGTTAACAGTAACTGTGATTTCAAACATGCTTTCCAATGTGCCCACATCAGGGCAGCATTGTTTAAACGGCCAGAGGCACACTATGTGTTCACAAATAGAGGCTGTTGAATCAAAGTGCATATACGCTCTTTTAAAAGCAAAGGAGTTATTACACAAGCTCTAACATGAATTTGGGCGTATCGTGCTCATGAAATAAGCCAAAGGAAGCCAAACACTATGCTGCACTTACATGTGAGGTATTCAGAGTCAAATTCATGGCGAATGAATAGTCAACACTTATAGGCTATTAGGCAGCCAGTGGGGACGAGGGATGGAGAAGCATTCCATGGGCACAGAGTTACTGTTTCCATGATGGGAAATGCTCTGAGACAGATGAGGGTGGGGGTTACAAAGCCATTTGAATGTACTTAACATCACTGAACTGTACACAAGAAAACTGAGACAATAAATTTTGCCATGTGTGTTTTGTCCAATTTAAAAATATATATATTTAAACCACCAGGTTTTCCACAGTCTTTCACATTCCTTCCACCAAGAGGCAACAACTAAGGATCTCTCTATTCCCAGTGTTGATGAACTGTACGTAGCCCTACTATCTAAAATGAACGAATAGGAGGCAAAAAACTTAACTGTGGGACCTCCAAGGTAAGGTGGGACCTTCCAGTTTCTCCTAGAAAACTCACTTCAGAGCCTTGGCCCAATGCAACAAGGACTTCCCACAAGGAGAAGCCAGGTGCGGAAGACACAGAGTTTGCAGGGAGCCCAGCAGTTCCAGCCCAGGTTGTTACATTCCTCTATGCTCAATTTTAGACTTACCAGCTAAGAAACCTTTGGGGTCAACTCAGCTCTAGCTACCTTCTAACAGCAACTAGGAAATGCTCCAAGCAAGAACTCCTGGCTGAGGCCACTCGTGGCACAGAATGAAGAACAAGATAAGTGATTAATACTGTCTTAGCTATCCCATCATGAACGTATCATAGGTTACTTGGACAACATCTACTTATTTCTCGTGGTTCCAAAAGCCAGAGCTCAAAATTAATTAAGAAGACAGCTGATAAGGCATTTCAAATCACATGGTGGAAAAGGTCTAGTAACTGATTCATGAAGGCTTCCCTCTAATGGCCTGATTATCTCCCACCAGCCTCACCTCCCAACAACATCCATTAGAGGTTAGGGTTTCAACAGAGCAGTTGGAGGAGAATACAAACATTCCGTCTCCAGTGTTGTTTTAAGCCACTATTTGAGGGTGAGCAATTTCATGGCCATAACTGAATGAAGCACAGAGATATACAGATGTTAGGCAAGTTTGAAGTTTAATGCCCATAGCTGGGATGAAGGGAACCAGGGGCAAACATCTGGGCTGGGTGTCAAGGCGCTAACGGGAGATCACCAAGCACTTGGATGAGAGAGAGGCTGGGAATCCAATTAGACAAAGCTGCACCGTTTCATGGGTAGGTAGATGGATTTGGTTAGACACGGAGCTAGAACAGAGGTCACCACAGCAAACAGCCTGAGAAGATGGTCCGGGCTTTCTGTGAGCCTAACTCAGGGGCTAGGAATGACAGGCCAATGTTTAGTTAAAAAAAAAAAAAAGGAAGAGGAAGAATTTGAGTAACAAGATGAATCCACCCACCACAAAATCCTGCTAAATGCCACTGTATCAAGGGTTAAAATGTATCTCTGACACATAATTAACATTCTTGGGGTTAGCCAAGTGATCCATCATGTTGTTAATGCTTTCTTCTTCATCTTGATTTAAAACAGATTGTGTTGCCAGGGCAAACAGCTGAATCTAAGTTCCGCCCTCACAGCTGCCCAGCCTCCCACCTGTCCCCAGGACCTCCCTAGAATGGAATGCCCCACACTCCCACCCCCACCCCCGCCCACATACCCCACCCCCACTTCACTGTTGTTGTTTTTTTCTGCAAGACTTCGAGCCTCTATGGCTTCCATTAAAATCCAATGCAAGCCACTATGTCAGGAGATAGCCATACTCCCTCACCAAAGAAAAAAGAAAGAGCATTTCACTAAAGGTGGAGGCTCATTCTCTAGGAAATAAATGGGAGAGAGCATGGCACTAGCAAAGAACTCTCGCTGCAAAGCTAAGTGAATCGGATCCCAGCCAGTTCCCTTCACGCTGCAGGGAATGCTTCCATCCCTCCAGCCTCCATCCACGACACACTCCAGGCGACAAAATGAAGGAAGGTGACTGCACAGTGGCGTGTTCTGTTCTGTCTGTCTTTCAGCAACTCAGCCTGGCAGGCAGTTGTTGCAAGCGAGGAACAGAGACAGGCCTGCATAACTCATGGTGAGTTAAGAGAAGTGGGTGGGGCGGCAGCCTTGGAAAGCATGACCCATCCATCCATAGTCGGTGATAAGAGGTGACAGGCTTAAACATATCCCTGAAAGAAAAGGTTAACTTCAATGAAAAGCACACACACACACACACACACACACACACACACACACACACACACCCCAAACCTGATGAGGATGGGTAGGTGTCTTCAAAAATCTAACTAACCCATACTTTGTTTCACTGTTGATGGGAAGCTCAGGCTTTATAGGTGGTTTAAGACTCTTAAATTAGGGCCTGTGGGACAGCTCAGTAGGTAAAGGTGCTTGCTGCCAAGCCTGAGAACCCAAGTTCAATTCCCAGGTCTCACATGGTAGAGAAAGACAGACTTCTGAAAATGATCCCCCATATGCATGGTGAGCACACACAAACCCACTAAAATAAATAAGTGTAACAAGCATTTATGAACTAATTTTATTATTATATGTAAGTACAGTGTAGCTGTCTTCAGACACACCAGAAGAGAGCTTCAGATCTCATTATAGATGGTTGTGGCTGCTAGGATCTGAACTCAGGACCTTCGGAAGAGAAGTCGGTGCTCTTAACCACTGAGCCATCTCTCCAGCCCTTGAACTAATTTTAAAAGGCTCTTAAGCCAATCACATTTGTGGATATCCCCATCCTTACAAACAGCTGTCTTGTCTCCCTCACTCTCCTTTCATACCTGTCTCCTACAGTACCACGGCGCTTCTGAGAGCCCCTACCCAGCCTTCACATTCTAATCACCCGAACGCTATATTTTGCACTAAAAACTAGGCTTTATTGCCTCCATTAATCAGAAACTGCTCCCAAGATAAAACCGGATTCCATTAAACATACCAGATGATGAGTCCCTAGCTCACAGGGACTCTGTAGCCTCCTTCCAGCTGCTCCCAGGAGAAGCAGAACGCCGGGGCCCCATCCAAAACCACTCACCCAATTACAGTGGACGCCAATGACAGGCCAGCATCTTTAAACCACACTAAAAGCTTCAACCTTGGCTTACTCTGGGCCACGCGCCAGAGGGATCAGCTATTATATCGTTCGGCCTGGCCCCATTGCAAATGCTGTTTTCCCAAAAGGCTTCAGCTTTCACTGAGCAGCACAAGCACAACAAAGCCAGTTCAGGGAAATGACCGAGGGCAAACTTCCTAAAGAAACAGCAAGTGTAAACCCTTCTCAATAGACACGCCAGTGTTAGCCCTGTGTTCCCGTACCCTGCTCCAAAACCCTAGGGGCGGGCAAGTTGTTCAAATTAGAAAATGATTTATATCCTTAGCTTAGTCTTAGTATGAAATGATTTCAACAAATATGATAGTATTAAAAAAATAAAAAAACACACATATACTGAAAATTTTCATCTTTCAGGTCCTTTGACCTCCTTTGGGGGTTATGTGAGTGTCATTCGTACCGAATATTCTAGAGCCACACTTTCATGTCAGTAGTACAGTAAGAAGCTCAACAGATACTGGAACACAACCCACTTACAAGCCGATACCTGTTGCCAGAGGCAAGGCCAGGATTCGCACTGCTTTTTAATGAGTCCCTGCAAGTGAGCCTCATGCAGACACTTGTCTATTAGCCAAGATGCAAATCATACCCACCCAGGCTGAAGGGAAGCAAATTCTCTCAGCAGTCAAGATGTGGCAGGTTAGCTCTGTGCCTTAGGTAGGTCTTCAGAGTTGCTGACTACCGTAACGGTCTCAACCAGGCAGATAGATAAGGTTAGCCGAAGGAATCCCACCAACACAGGAATCCCATCAACACAGAAGGCGCGAATTAAGCCTGCTAAACGCTTACATGGTTGCTGTTTTTGAAAGGTATAGTGTGTGTGTGTCTGTGTGTCTGTGTGTGTGTGTGTGTTACATAAATCACGGGTAAGTATGTGTAGCGTTCTAATAATCCAATAATTCAAGCACTCTCTTGAACTAACATCGGGTAAGTATGATAAGCATTTTACCCACCATGCTACCACTCCAGCCGCTCTATGAACGTTCTCCCTGGGCTCCTTCAGCAGCGTGGCATGTTCCATTTAACTCAGCTCCTTAGAACTGAGTTATACACCAGTTACACACCAGCTTACACGAACACCCTATCACAGAGAGAAGAAGAATGTGGTTTCATATGGTTTAGAGTCTTATGTCTGCAGCACAGGCAATAATAAACCTATTCACCAAATAAACCCCTCGAGCACTTCGGAGCACAAACTAGAGAAGACAGAAGCCTTCAGGATCAACAGTGGAAGCTGTTCAGGGCAAGCTCACCCACCTGAGGAGTGTTCCACTTTATCACAATGCAGTGTCCACAAATACTGACCACAAAAACACAAGGTATCTGGTGGCTTTACATTTTTCTGGTGGCTTTATAGAACTTCATAATATAGAGGGTATTAGAATATCAAATTTATTCGAATACAATAAGAGTCAGACTTAATAGTTTTTTTCTGAGAGATCTAGTTAGAGCATCAGCAAAGAATCAGGTACAGCTCCACTCCCCCATTACACCTTACCTCTACCTGGCTCCTCTCTAACACCAGCAGAGTCACCTTTTAGGAAGCATATGGAAGCCTGTGGCTCACCTGTTAAACACCTCTCATAGTTTGCTGCTGCCCCAGACCAAAGGCTACACTTGATTTTCTGTTCCAAGTATGGTATAGCAGATCTAGGCTCTGACTAGTTATTTGAGCAGTATGCCTGGCATTCCTTCAGTGAAACAGCACTGGCCCCACACTCCGAGCTCCTCAGGGAATGAGGAATTCACAGGTATAGAAAATACACTGTGGAGCCAGCCTGTAAGTGCTCGTCTCAAGAATGGGCAGGTAGCATTTTGCCCAGAGAAATGTCCCATTTGCTGTACATTCAACAGTGCTCAGAGAACCTTGTCAACACTAATGAAATAGAGAGAGAAAAACTTGTGGCTACCAAACATCTGTGCTCGTCACACCCCTCACAGAAGACCCCAGACTGGGAGCTGAGGCATCTCTAGGGCAGGGGGCAGAGCTGAGCAGGCACCTAAGGCTGCCAGCCTCTGCTCTCAGGGCCAGGGATGCCCACACCACCAGCAACAAAGAGAACTCGGCAAACTGAATTACATAGCCCATGGGAGTTGTACTGGCTAGGTTTGTGTCAACTTGACACAGCTGGAGTTATCACAGAGAAGGGAGCTTCAGTTGGGGAAATGCCTCCATGAGATCTAGCTGTGAGGCATTTTCTCAATTAGTGATCAAGGGCCCCTTGTGGGTGGGACCATCTCTGGGCTGGCAGTCTTGGGTTCTATAAGAGAGCAGGCTGAGCAAGCCAAGGGAAGCAAGCCAGTAAAGAACATCCCTCCATGGCTTCTGCATCAGCTCCTGCTTGAGTTCCAGTCCTGACTTCCTTTGGTGATGAACAGCAGTATGGAAGTGTAAGCCGAATAAACCCTTTCCTCCCCAACTTGCTTCATGGTCATGATGTTTGTGCAGGAATAGAAACCCTGACTAAGACAGGAGTCAAGAACACTTACAATAAATTCAGGAAATGTTTCAGCCCACCATACCACACAGCTAATTAATTCTCTTTAGTTAATGACCAACTCCATGTCTTTATGAGGCAGAAAAAAAGGGGGGAAATGCTAATCTGACAATGTCTGATACTGTCATAACTACAACTCAGGTTAAATAGTAAGCAGGGAAACATTCAACTCCAAAGCAAACTTCTCCAATAAACAGGATATCTGATCTGTAACCCCTATGGGGGTTGCCACAGGTTGAGAACCGCTGAGGTAGACATTTCTCAGCTTGCAGAGAAAGTTCCTCAGGGTAACACCTGACATCCTCCTCCTCATCTCCAAGGATGCAGAACACGTATAAATGCATAGAATTCTCTACTTATTTTTTTTTTCTAGACACTGGTGAGCGAAAAACGTCTCACCAAAGTTCAGTAAAGACAAAGCAGAAAAACTACCCACTCAACTCCGGGCTTCCCCTGTAATTTTATATGCATGTGCAAACACATTCATAGTTTCTGGAACATACTGAAGGCATCGCAGCATCTTGGAGACAGGGCTTCTGTCTTATTGAACTTTGCGTCTAAGCAGCTAGTGTCATCAGGTGTTCAGCAGATTCTCAGAAATATTTATTGAGTAAAATGAAACTGAATCGAAGCAAAATGAGGACATGAGATTCTAGCATGAGGAACAAAGTTCCGGACCTATCACAGGAAGGAGCTCCTCAGACCCTTTGAGAAGAAAAGAAAAAGAAAGGAGACAGACAGTAGGGGTTGGATGATTGGTTGGTTGGTTGGGTCTTTATCTTCTAAGGAAAATCTGAGTGAATGTGTCCATGAATGCTTAATTAGCACAGCAAGAGAGAGAACACTGATCTTTCTCTTTCATGGAGAAGGGTGAGGACTGACTAATTCTATACAAGGACTGAAGGCTGAACTCAGCCTGCAAGAGCCTTGCTCTGTCTCCCTAGGTGTGGGTAGAAGGAGCAGCCCACAGGACCAGTGGTAAGGTCGGACATTAGAAGAGACCCCCCACTACCCCTACTGCTACCACAGATAAGGCAAGAGACTTAGGAGAAAGGCACTCATAAGCATGAAATGACATCATATCACTAGTCAGGGATGGGCTTGGGGTGGGAACCAAGTTCTGCAGCTCATTGGCCAAACTATATCCAAATGACCACTCGCTCTTTTGCCTGACTGAAAGGCTGAGGTGCTACCATCCCCCATCTAAAGCAAGAACTATAAACAACTCGAGGCACTTCTGTAGACTGAGAGCCCAATACCACCCAGGGCTAGTTGCCTGGCACATGGGAAAGCCTTTTCTGAGCTCTGAGGCATAGACTTCACCTAAATAAATACACATATAAATACACATATAAATATACATATAAAAGGTGCTTTGGGGGCTGAGAGGACTGGTTAAGAACGAGGACCTAAGTTTTATCCCCAGCATCCATGTAAAACCCAGGCTTAGTGGCATATACTTAGAATTCCAGGGCTGGGGCTGGGGGACAGGCGGGTCCCTGGGTTTACTGGCCACCAGCCTAGCAAGTCCCAGATCCCAACAGAAGACCTTGTCTCAAAAAACAAGTCTACTTAGCTCCTTAGGAATAACAACCAAGGCCAATCCCTGGCCTTCGCACACAGGTGTACATGCACCCAATGCATGCATTTAACCTGTAAAGAGAAAGAGAGAGAGAGACAGACACACAGAGAGAGACAGAGACATAGACAGAGAGATGGACAGAGACAGACAGACATTAACAGACAGAGGGAGAAAAGCTTCAGCTCAGTTACCTTCATGAAAAGGCATGTGTTATATTCCAAAGCATCTTACAAATGCATGATGGTCCATCTATGATTTTCCACCTAAGAGTTCTCTGGTAAGAAATAGTGAGTAAGCCGGGCAGTGATGGCGATCGCCTTTAATCCCAGCACTTGGGAGGCAGAGGCCAGCCTGGTCTACAGAGTGAGTTCCAGGACAACCAGGGCTACACAGACAAACCCACTGGCTTTCCCTTTCACAAATTCACTGACACTAGGACCCTGCACCTCACCAAGCTAGGCTTTTTACAGATCACTGCCTAACCGCCAAAGGCAGGGGCAACAATATCACCAGGTCAGAGACGCAGGAAAAGCCACCTGTCTGCCAATGGCTGTTTTATATTTATTTTGATAGCAACTTTTGTTTTTCTGGCACTAGAAATGTAAAGCCTGCGCACAGGCCTCCCTTTCTGCTTCCTGCTGCCTACTTTCAAGTTTTATTCTAGAGGCCTGTCCTATGTATGTCATGTCAGCGCATCTAAGATGAAGAGCGGACACACGCCACAGGGTATTGTCAGGTTCCGACTGCCTGAATGACGCTAATTTCTTAATCTGTAAAATCTACACCCTCTCCAAGATATTTTCCTTTTCCCCATACACAGCTCATCTGCCAAATGCATTGCAATCCTAAGACATGTTTATGTTTGCGGGAAAAAAAAACAATCTTTAATTGTTCCAAGAGCAAAACATACAAGAGCTATATACACACACATAACAAATGATAGCGGCAAGAGTTGCCTGCCTGAAAAAAAAAAAAAAAAAAAAAGGAGGGACAGAGGTCTGTGCTGATTTTGACAGGGTATTCTCCCCAATGCCCAAAGCAGAAAGCTTCCAGGAAAATTTTTCCACCAAGCCATTATCAATGAGCCTTCACTTGTGAAAACTTAGCTAATCGGAAGACCATAGCTGAACGCAGCTCTGTGTGGCAGAAACATGGAGAGGAATCGATGGATGCCCAACCTTGAGGACAAAAGCAACACTGAGATGTCCGTGCTTAAGCTGTGTCTAGAGATGGAAATAGCAGCTGCCCTGATTTGGTCATCGCATGTCTTATACCTGTATTTAATTATCTGTGTGCCCCCCCCACGTGTGAATTTGCTATTATCAATTTAAAAAATGTAAAACTCACTTAAAAGTTTAAATCTCCTCTGTCCTTGGGAACAGTTAACACCAAAGAGGTCTTGATGAAGGAACAGAGGAGGGTTCAAAGCTAAATTCATTCATTCATTCATTCATTCATTCATTCATTCATTTCTAAGACAGGGTTTCATAGATTCCAGATGGCGGAGAAGGCCTCCTTTCTCCTCTCCACCCCCCCACCCCACCCCACCCCACCCCCGTCCCGATCCTGAGTGCTGACGTCACAAGCACGCAGCACTATACAGTTTCTTGTGGCCCTGGGATCAAACTCGGGGCTTTGCTCATGCTAGGCAAGTCCACAATGGCTGTGCTTCATCTCCAGCCTCAATGGAGGGTTCGTAAAAAGCAAGAATTGTGATGTCCACATTAAGAATGAGAACTTAAACATGACTAGTAATTAATAACCTCAACTACCTGCTAGCCAATGAGTAAGCAGATCAATGTCTTGGGTCAAGAAAGTAGGAATAGTCCTGAAAACAACATCTTCAAAATAAAATCTGGAAGGAGGATGGAGAATACAGCTCTTTAACTCACTGGTACACTTGCCTGGGACATAAGACCCCAGGTTCTGAGTCACTGTCATCATTTCCCAGAACATAGCATTCGATGCCTCCCTGTGATATACAATAGAGTGAGTCCTTTTTACACCATCAACATCATCTCTAATGTCACAAAATCTTCCATCTGAGTTGACAGCCCAAGGCAAGGAGCAGCACTGTCATATGCAGGTACGGGGGGGGGGGGGGGGGGGGGGGGGGGGGGGGGGGGGGTGTGGAGCTCTGGCACGATGGCTCAGTGCACAAGGGCTGGCAAGCTGATGCCAATCCCCGAGACCCACATAGGAAGAGGAGAAAACTGGATCCATAAATTGTCCTGTCCCTTCCACACACACTGCATGGCATGTGCATACACACACACTCACACACAGCATGGCATGTGCGTACACACGCATACACACAGTATGGCATGTGCGCACACACATACACAGCAAGGCATGTGCACACACACACACATACACACAGCATGGCATGTGCACACACACACAGCATGGCATGTGCATACATACACACACACAGCATGGCATGGCATGTGCGCACACACACACACACACACACACACACAGCATGGCATGTGCACACACACCTGCATGGCATGTGCATACATACACACACAGACAGCATGGCATGGCATGTGCACACACATACACACACTGCGTGGCATATGCACATACACACACACACTGCATGGCATGTGCACACACACACAGCAGCATAAACACACACATAATACATGAACATAAAATAATATTTTAATATCAGTTTTTAAGGTGTTTGACTAGGTCATCTTGAAAACTTGGGAGGAATGAGAAAACCTGGCAAATATAGATAGATAGATAGATAGATAGATAGATAGATAGATAGATAGATATAGATAGATATATACAGAGCTCATTGTCAACTACATGGGAAATTGGGATTTCTTTAAATCTACTGCAACTCTATTAAAAAAATTAATTCACTACAAAGTTCCCATTATTAAACCTCTTAGCAGCAAGCTGATAAGTGTCCCTTGATATTAATGGCAGACATCTGCAACTCCACTCCATCTCCTTGGTTACGCTAAAAAAGGGAGAAGACAGTACTCATCTCTGTAGTCACACACTTGTTACTGGAATGACAGGCTAAGAAACTGTTCTCTTTGTTAATCTTGTTCTTTAAAAAAAAAATCATTCCAGTTCTGTGTTAGCTCTTTTTTTCAACACTGAGTAGAAATACACATTAAGTTACTCCCAATGACATACACTGTTGTGGGACCTGTGATCAGCAGCAGAAACAGGGCATGCATGTCTCTATGAGTCCGCAGCACCTCCGAGGGATAGCACGCACGACCTCTCCCATCTTGGCTTGTACCACACCTGGAGAAGAAACCTTGGAACATGACTCTTCTGCTCTCCAGCGACGGTCTGTGCAAGGAGTCCCTAGACTTAAACTAAGAAGGAAAAATTATCCTCTGGATCCCAACTTCTTTCTCTTCACAAATCCCCCACCTTCCTGCATGGCACACACCCCTGGGTCCCAGTGCACCCAGCAGGTCCCAGCCTTCTGCTTTAATCAGAGTGACTTAGGACCTTTATGCTCTATGGAGATACCCTGAGGCATCCTGTCCTCCCAGAGATCTGTTTCACAACAAAACAGAAATCACCCTGGACATCCTTACAGAAGCACAGACACACTAGGAAGTTCTCCATGGTTAAGTCACCTGTGACTCTCTGATTCATTCCCACCTTCCCAGCCCACCCCTTGCTCCCAAGGAAGCTGCTCACCTGGTTAGGAGACAATAAATGACAGTTGTTTTCCTAAGGTGGCTAAGGAAAATCCTGAGATTTTATATTGTGCTTTACAATGGTACCAATAAAAGTGTTTAACAAGCCTAATTTAAATATGCATGTGGAAACCGGAAACTCAGAAGGCACTGAGAATGGATCTGGGCAGAAACTTCTGGTAAGTATCTTTTCAGGTCTGAGAGTATCCACCCAGGAGAGAGATACGTACACCTCTCTCCACCATTTCACTTCAGCACAGGTGTGTGTGTGTGTGTGTGTGTGTGTGTGTAGAATCTCCCTATGTAGCCCAAGCTAGGTTTTCCTATATAGCCACGGCTGGGCTAACCTAAGATTCTCAATGATGGCTACAGTCTTTTTCTCCATATATAAAGGACATACTCACAAACTTCAGGGATTACAACCTGAACATTTGGATTGGGGGGGGGGGGGCACCTTGTTCAACTGATCATACCACTGAACTGTTTCAGTGCTATCCAAAAGCCTTCTGATGTGTGAGATTTGTATTCAAATAGAAATATAATTTCACCTCATCTACAGGCAAGATTTGGTTGAAGGGCTTCTGAGTCGATATTTACTCTCCAGCCCAGTTATCTTAACCCCTGCCTCTGCCTCAGCGTATCCACCTCTAAGAACTGGACTACTCCACTGGTCCCACAAAAGCTTAGAAGGGTCTATTGGATAGAATGCCTCACGAGGCTTCTGTTCCTTCAACAGATAGCCTAGACTACGGAGTCTCGCCTTCGATCAGCAGGTGAACGGTAGTGAAATGCTAGCCCCAGAGATGACATCCGCTGAGCACATGGTTGGATGCTAGATGCTGGACCACACACATGAAAACAAAGAACTATGCCAAAAGTAAGAAAGAAAATACACAGGGAAGAAAAATTCAACAGGTGGGATTGCCATCCTGGACATACAGAAGGACACCAGGCTTAGGCTTACAGGAGGTGGCAGGAAATGGCCACTTGAAGCCAAGCAAGCATTAGTGGACATCTTTAACCTCCAGCACTCAGAAGGCAGAGGCAGGCAAACAGATCCCTGAGTTCAAGACTAACCTGGTTTATATAGCAAGTTCCTGAGCAGCCAGAGCTACTCAGTGAGAACCTCTCCAAATAATAAAATAAAATTTAAGATAATAAATATGTACATATATAAATGACAAGGACATCATGCAGATGGTGTTTGGACTTTATTTAAACTGGGAAAGGTCTCCAGTTACAGAGAGAGAGAGAGAGAGAGAGAGAGAGAGAGAGAGAGAGAGGAGAGGATTCACCCTAAGGCAGGAAAGTTGTCCCTAAGAATCCACAGGGTTTCAAATAAAGGAGCCTTGTTTCTAGTTAAGAAAATATCTAGTCTTTGCCATAAGTCCAAAATCATAAGAAGAGCTCAAAATAAGATAGATCTCACTGCTCATAAAAGAGTAAATACCCTCTTCCAGAAATCTGCAGAGCACGCAGCAGACACCATCTACCATGCCTGGCTAAAGGACTTCTCAGTTCCCCCTAACTTCGAGGAATTGAAACATGGCAGCTGCTCCATGCTTCTTAGCCTTCCATTAATGACAAGGACAAACTGATGGTCAAAGTGCTTCCCATGGGGCCAGCAATGCAGAGCCTCCGTACCCGCCTCTTACATATTCAACACATTATGTCCCCTGCCCCAAGCCACCAAGGCCAGACCATAAGCAACTGGACAGTGTCTGGAGCCTAGAAGCCACTGACATTATTCAAACGAACGAGCGCTGTACTGCTCACTGTCCGGGCTTGCTTGTCTACAGAGACAGTAAGGAAGACCCGAGACCAGGCTTCCCCTTCTCCCGTTTTTTTGTAGCTTCCCTGGGAGGTTCTGCATGCCACCATGTCCCTTTCTTTCGAGAGAATCTGCTTTCACCGGCAGTGTCCTTTCTGTGATACAGTCAACATCTCGGGCAACTATAATCCTGTGGGTATAAATGACAGGGAAGAGGACAGGGTCGTGAGCATCAGCCCTAGAGCAGCAAAAGGTGCTTAAGTCACAACAAGGAAGGGTGGGATCCATGTAAGAGGTTTGCCATAACCAGGCCAAGAGATCCATATGTCCCCAGCTGCAAAGGACAACAGGACTAGACAGTAACAGTCAACTCACAAAACAGTGTCTGCTGTCACGAAACAGAGAAAGCTGAATCACGTTCCACCTAGTCAGGCTTTCAGAAGGTAAAGTCCTTCGGTGGCTGAGGTGTAGGTCTGTGAGAGAGAGAGCTGGTCCTCATCCCCATCCAAAGAAGACACTTTGACCCAAAAGCAGTTACCATGGGCATTTTCATTTCAGCTGTCTGAAAAGACCAGTTCCACTAAATAGTTTCTCAACCGCTGGAAGAGAAGTCTCTGGAATCAGAGAAAGCAAGATCTGCACCTCAGCCTTCCCACTCTCCCGTCTGGTGGCAGAACAGCTTCTATTTCCTCTAAGGGAGAGCTCAGAACCTGAGAATCCCAAACCTCCTCCCGGCCCAACGACCATCAACACCTTCCCTCCAACATATTCCAGCTACACAGCCATTATCACCAACTATAGACTCGTTTGTCCTTAAAAATAGAAATAGAACATTTTCAGACCGCAAAAAAAAGTCAGGGAAAAATCTTAAAAGGTCAGAATGGCTCAAACCTTCCCTTAAGGAATTTATGTCTCGAAGAAATACTTAACCTTCCCCACACAGGGATAGCTGATGGTGGTCAAGAATGCCTAACAAAATGCAGAAAGGCACATGAACACCAAGAACATGCTATGATTGTTTGTGGGGGGGGGGGGGAAAGAAAAGAAAGACTGGAAGAGAGGAGGAGGAAGGAGCAGGAACGGGGGAGAAGGAATGGAGGGCACATAAGGTGCTCCCTCTCCGTCCTCCTCCTCCGAAGCCCACTGTCACTGTGGAATGTCAAAACAGAAAATTCTCCACAGTCTGAACCTCTGCATGTTTTCGAGGTGGATCTGAGGGGATAAAAGGCCCACGGGTTCTGTAAAATAAATATATAAAGTAGCATGGAAAGAAACACATTATTGTTCAGGAGTCAGGAAGCTTTGGAACCCAGCCCAGGAAAGCAGTCGGCAAGCAAAGGTGTTCCCTTCCAAGTGTCGGTCTGTTTATAAAGGACTCAGATAATTTCAGACATGTGCGAGTCCACTTTAATCCAACTTTCCTCAGAGAAAACACACTTGAGCTCAGAATAGCTACAATGTAGAAAGAGCTGGAAAGATGACTTCAGCATCCTTGTCTGAGAGAGGCTCCCTGTACTGCCTCTCCATCTAGAGCACCACTAAAGAAATGTCTGCTCCTAATTCCTCAACTGATACTGAATATGGCTAAGAATATCCTCGGACAAAGCTCTGGATCGCATCAGAGCGCAAGGGCCAAGTGGGTTGCAGATTTCATCGTGTGGTCAGTAGTTGTCTGGTTCCTTAGAATGAGAGATGAAAAGTCCGCAGCTGGTGTTGAAATTAGATAAAAAGACATTTTCTAACTACAGCCAATAAAAAGCACCTCACAGATCCTTGTCACATTACGTCGTCACTGGTATGTCTCACCTGTCAGACAATGACAAGAGAAAGAATCAGCCTTGGGGTCAAGAGCAGAGAAGGACAAACCCCTACCCTGCGTCTCTCCAGCCAACATTGCAGCTCACTCAAGTAGCAGTGGGGAGAAAGGGCAGACAACTGAGCCTTGCACCATGGCCTGGGAGTAACTGTTTCCAGGAGACAGGCCCACTGTGTTCCTCCACAACTGAGCTGTCCCGTATCCTTGAATCACTGTCGTCACTGTATCCTGAGTGACACCAGAGAGAAGGCTGAACACCCAGGACAATGAGGCTGGGTGGCAAAAAAAGCCACCAGACTCTAAGCCCTTTCTTCTGGCTCCCTCTGAGGCCTTCCCTCCCTCAGTGCCTTCACCCAGATAAAACAGGCTTCTGTGGTTGCTTTAAACTGCAGATAAATGCAGTCCCAGATAATCGCCCCCATTGGTGGGAAGGTATAGCCACAGACTCATTCTATGTTTGACATTAGCAGAGCATTCAATAAATCCCATGAAAGCCAACACTATTCTAAAATGGGCTTCTTGCTGAATGATTTTGCTTAATTAAATGCTAATGTCCGTGTTCCCAGTGCATTCTTTTAACTGAAAATATGTTTCTCTTCCAATATATTCTGATCACAGCTCCCCTCCCCCAAGGCCTCCCAGATCCTCCCCACCTGTCCTACTCTTCCTCCTCTGCAGACGCACAAACAGGCAACTAGAACGAAAAGGAAGAGCACAAGGAAAGGAGGCAGTCGGCGGGATAGTGAGATTTATCTATGTATTTTAGACTTGCAGTATTTCCACAGTTTCAACAAAAAATAAGGTATTTTTTAACTTCTAGTCATTTACTCTGGACACAACCCTGTGGTAAGGATACTCAAGAATCCTTTTTATTTTTTTTTAACATAGAGCTGAAATATTACACAGATTATGCTTAAAAAAAACACTGTTGGACTGTCCAAATGGTGCACTGGGTGTCTTATTTAGGGTGTCTACAGCTGTGATGAAACACCATGACCAAAAGAGTTGAGGGGGAAAGAGTTTATTTGACGTACATTCCCAAGTCACTATTCATTACCACTGGAAGTCAGGGCACAAACTCAACAGGGCAGGAACCTGGAAGCAGGAGCTGATGCAGAGGCCACGGAGGGATGCTGTTCACTGGCTTGCTCCTCATGGCTTGCTCAGCTACCTGTCTTACAGAATCCAGGATCCCCAGCCCAGGAAAGGCCCCACCCTCAATGGCCTAACCCGTCAATCACTAATTAAGAAAATGTCTTACAGTCAGATCTTAGGAAGCATTTTCTCAACAGAGGTTCCCTCCCTTCAGATAACTCTAGCTTAGGTCAAGTTGACATAAAACTAGCCAGCACGGTGGATAAAGGCTTTTGGTGTCAAACCTTAGGTCCTGAATTCAGTCCCTGAGACGCACACGGGAAAAGGAGAGAACCAACTCCTTCAAGTTGTCCTCTGACCTGTACAAGAATACCATGGTTGTACATGTGTGTAAACACACACACCACCACCACCACCACACAAATAAATGCTTTTAAAGGTTTTAAAATTTAACTCATTATACGGTCTTTTATTTTCTGCATCTCACATTCTGCCCCTTTCATCTTTCCATATTCTGTGACAGTTTATGATATAAAAAGAAATAAGGTACAAAGAGAAACAAAAACAAGCTAACAAAAAAAATTGCCTGGTGGGTGAGGAGGAATCAATAAGCTAATTGTGCTCAACGTCATTCACATCAAAAACTAATAATTTCGTGGTGGTATGTGCCTGGTCTTATTGGTTTGTTATATCATGTCCAGTTGATGTCTCAGGGAGGCTGGAGGGGAGGGGAAAGAGATGAAACTACAGTCAGGATGGAATATATGAGAGAAGAATAAAAAAAATTAAACTAATAATTTTTTAAGTGTTACTGAAATGAAGTTTACCATCATTACCTAAAACACAAAATCTTAAAAGTGCGGAGGAGAGCCGGGCGTGGTGGCGCATGCCTTTAATCCCAGCACTTGGGAGGTAGAGGCAGGCGGATTTCTGAGTTCGAGGCCAGCCTGGTCTATAGAGTGAGTTCCAGGACGGCCAGGGCTATACAGAGAAACCCTGTCTCGAAAAACAAAACAAAACAAAACAAAACAAAACAAAACAAAACAAAACAAAACAAAACAAAACAAAACAAAACAAAAAAAGTGCGGAGGAGAGAACCTTCCTTCTGAGTATTGAGTATCCAATCAGAAAGGTGGAAACATTGTTGCCATCCCCTGTGAGTCCTCAGCTTTCCACCTGCATCACAGACCCGGTGCCCCTCCCCCACCCTAGGTTTTTCTGTTTTGTTTGGTTTGGTTTGGTTTGGTTTTCTTCTGTTATGCACAGAACAACCCCGTGCCACTAGCTCGCTCAGGAAGCAATGTGGAAACCCAGCTGGGTTATATAAGGAGGGTGCGGGTGGCTGATAGAGGAGAACAGGGCTGGAGCTGACAGAGGACTTCAGGGAAGACTTGAGTCAGGGTCAGGAGGAGGAAACTGGATGGCTTCCCAGGACCTCAGATCCACAGAGTGCCTTGTTGTTCCTGGTGACCAGACACACCCATGCTCCCCACTCAGCCCGCCAGCAACAGTGCTCTGGAGAACAGCCATATCTCTGTTCCAGGCCTGCAACCCTGGGAAGAGCTTTCTCCCTCCTGGCCCAGAAAGCCCTAGAGACAAAACACAGCTACAAGATGGAGCCACAGAAGGCAGACACTTTTATCAACGACACAGCCCTTTATCCAGTAAGCAATGACTGACTGGTTGACTGCTAGAAACGTGTGATGGGGTAGCTATTAATAAATGACCCTGACTGAACTCTTTGAGACTCACCTTCAGATAAGTGTTGATGGAAGAGAGAAACGAGAACTTAGCATCCCCATCTTAGTCCAAAGCCATCAGTGCCCTTTGGCTAAGTGTTAATAGTACTGGACATTTGCTGGGTGCTAGCCATTGCACTGAACATACTGTATTGTCTATCACCATTCAGCACTCACGAATCCCCTTTAAGAGGAAAAGCAAAAGCCTTCTTGCTATTTAATCTCATAGGAAGGATTAGTGTACAAGAATTCAGGCAGCCCATCCAGAGCGGTAAACATGATGAACTGCAGGAGAGGCTGTGTGGTCTGCAGACTGATGCAAACGCTGCCCTCTGCCTTCAGCAGACACTGGGCTCAACTCCATGTCACACAGTCTACGGTAGTGATCCCAATGTGGTGAAAAAATGCTCACTGCAGCGAACTCACTCAGTTATACAAGGAAGCTAGATTCTCTCCAAAGACTTTACCCATGCCCCAAATCACGGCTCTGTCCAACTTGAAGGAAAGACATCCGCCTAGCATCTCATGTTTGGAGAGTGAGTCTGACCTTTTGAGTCTCCATCAAGGACGGTCACCATTAAAGCAGAGCTGGAGCCACGTCTCTGACTGGGTGACAGTATGGCAAGATGGAAGATCCAGGACACAAACACAAAATACCAAGTATGAGTTCTTAGGCCTGTCAAACAGGCTGTTTCCCCAGCAAAAGAAAATGGAAGAGAGTGGGAGAAAGGGACAGAAGGATGGAAGTGGTGTCATTAGATCTTAATTTGAAAATGTACTTAAGATCTAGTCAATTGGAAATGTGTTTAATTGAAAATGTATTTAAAAATAAATAAGAGCTTCACAGGAAGAAGTTAGAAAAAAATTATGAAGGAAAAAAAATCACTGAAAACTTGGTCTCAGTAGACGGGCATCAACTACTGGTTAGACAGGAGGAGCGATGTCACGAGGCAGTTCAGGTCGGGTTTCTGTCTGACATCCCATGCACTGAAGACCACATGGGAAGGAAGACCTGCCACTCCTTCCTCCCCCCTGGCTCTGTGACTTCAGCACATGATGAGACCCAGGGACACAGCTAGGATGGCAGTGCCTTCCCAGCATGCATGGCGTTCTGGGCTTGATCTCTAGTAGTGTCTAAGAGCTGGGTGTGGCGGCACACGCCTGTAATCTCAAAAGGCTAGAGGAGGTAGTAGTGAAGCAATCTGAAGTCTGAGGTCGTCCTGGGCTACCAAGGAGTTCAATGCTGCACGATGAGATGAAATAAGCAAGATATGGAACAGAACCAGTAATAGGCGATTTGTATGAATTAGAAATAACTGCACGCATTGCCCACTTGAAACAAACGCTAAGGCTTAAGATGCAAAATGCACTTCTTCCTTGAGAAGCTCAGAAAGCTCCCTGCAAGGTCAGTCACAAACTGAACCCTGGTCAAGCACAGTAATGACCGTGACCTACAAAAAGGTGAACATACGTACAGTAATGACCGTGACCTACAAAAAGGTGAACAAACGTGATTTTAAAAAAAGGCGTTCTTTCAAAGGACCGACCGTGTGGTTTAGTCTTGACTTCAGCTTGGCTGCTCTTTCCAGCTGGAAGGCAGGCAACCCTTTGAGAAAACCATTATAAACCACTAGACATCTCCATGGGGAGGAAAAAAGGAAAGAGGAAGGGGCAGGTTCAGAATACAGAATACAGTTCCCAAACATAAAGATGCTTAGGAATCCTAGCCGGGCGTGGTGGCGCACGCCTTTAATCCCAGCACTAGGGAGGCAGAGGCAGGTGGATTTCTGAGTTCGAGGCCAGCCTGGTCTACAAAGCTAGTTCCAGGACAGCCAGGGCTATTCAGAGAAACCCTGTCTCGAAAAACCAAAAAAAAAAAAAAAAAAACAAAGATGCTTAGAAATAAAACTGCTTATGCTACTATGACCAAAAGCCCAGGGAGACAAGGAACAAACTCTTATTTCTAAAGAACAAGAATCATCACCGCACAGGCATGGCCTTAGTGTGGGAAAACAGGACTCCCCACCTCCACCCCCCATGTGTATGTGTGTGCGGGTGCGTGTGTGTGTGTGTGTGTGTGTGTGTGTGTGTGTGTGTGTGTGTGAGTGTACACATTTATCTTCAGGTATGTGGCTATGACAGGCAAAGGTCAACGTCAGGGTGCCCTCCACTTTAGTTTGAGATAGGTTCTCTACCTGGGACCAGGGCCTCCTTGGTTAGGCTAGGCTGGCTGACCACCAAGTCCTACGGCTCTAACAAGTGTGTGCCATGGTGCCTGGCTTTCTCACACTGTGCCGAATTAAACACTCGAGTCACCAAAAAGCAGAACCATAAATGCCGTATGTGTGACTTACTTGGAGTCATCAAATGCATAACAAGGCGAAGCAAGACAGCAGTTTCAAAAGAGTGGGATAAGGAGAGACAGAGGTACTGTTCACTGGACACAGTCAGAGTTTCAAGGTTGCCAGACAGTAAGAATTCTAGAAGCCCCATCATTTATCAGTATTGAATGCACTAAACAGTACTGAACTGTGCACCTAATTGAGAGAATATGTGCATCTTACCACAATTAAATACATAAATGCACCAGACCACAATTAAATACATAAATGCACCACAGACAGCCGGACAGAATGATGATAAGACTGGGAGGTGGACATGGACAGACGGACAGGGACACACACACACACACACACACACACACAGAGTTTCTAAAGTTTCATGTACTGTTGAATATTACCCATTATTCTGGAAGTGTAGAGTCACTTTACAATGATTCTGTAAACACTCAACCCAGGCCTTGTCTCGGACTTCAGTTCTCCTACCAAAAGCCCATTCCGGAAGTTCTGCCTCTTTCATTCACTGTCTAGCCAAATGACCTCAAAAAGAACCCACTTCCCCAAACAGCCTGCTTTGTTCTATCACTTCCTTCAACCCTTTTTTTCTTGTAAGTGACAAAACAAAAGTTATACAAAATACAGAAAAGTAGGTAACACACACGTGAGCTTTTTAAAAATTAGATACTTATCCTTGACCCTACAGAATACTATACATTGAAATGCAAAGCCTTCTATAGATGAAAAAGCCACTCTTGCCACATACAGTAGGTTCCCATGGAGCCTGTTTTTCACACCGACTGTATGCTGCCAGGGCACCAGTTCAGGAGGCCAGTGAAAAAAATCTACACAGATCTACATGAATCCACAGAGCCCGCTGGTATCAAATGAAGGAACAGTGGGACTTCTGAGGGAAGAATGCGCTGTGCACGGATTTCTTTTCACCTGAATTCTACTGCTGGTGTGTGGTTCTGGTCCACACACCCACTCGAAAGGCTGCACACCGACCGTAACACAGGTTCAAGACCCTTCAGAACCCAACAGGCCTCTCACACACTTTGGAGGACTAGAAAGGAGCAAAGGCTTTCCCACAGGGCCCCTCACTGATCAAGGTGATAATCCTAAGGTACAAGATGTCCTTGATCTAGCCGGGCAGTGGTGGCGCTTGCCTTTAATCCCAGCACTTGGGAGGCAGAGGCAGGTGGATTTATGAGTTCGAGGCCAGCCTGGTCTACAGAGTGAGTTCCAGGACAGCCAGGGCTATACAGAGAAATCCTGTCTCGGAAAGAAAAAAAAAAGATGTCCTTGATCACCCCATTAGCATTTACCTGTCCTTTAATCCTGCCAGATGTTCAGAGGCAGGTTCCTACAGGTTCCCAACATACTTTGCTCAAACGAATGATCAACACATAACTGTTATTTATGTATCTAGTTTAAAAAAAAAAAAACCTTTTAGTATATGGCTACCTTATGAGCATTAGTCACAGGCAACAGTGGCTTTCTAATATACAGATATTTCTTCCTAAGACACATCACAGCCCATCCTTAGAACACTAAACACATACCAGCCCTACAACTGAGAGCATTCTAAACAGAAATCACCAACAGAAACATGAACATTCAAAACAGCCTGGGGCTAAGTAGACTGCCACAGAGATACTAACAGTCTAAAGAAATGTCAAACCAGCCTCCCCTGGCACAAGCATCCTGAACTCCTGGGTATCAGACACATCCATGGACCACCAACACCCAAGAAAGCACCTTAAATATTGCTTTGGGGTAACAAATTTTAACATGTACACACGTTCACAGATACACAACTTTGCATGAACAGGACCAATCCTAACCCTGATCTTACTGAATGGACTCTCTTAGACTTGCCAAGTAGAGCAATAAATACAAAATCTATTCAAACCTATCAGCAGCGACCCTATAATCATGTGATCAGTTTCTCTGAGTTTTGTCCACACAGCGTCCAGAGCCAGATACTTAGAAATGACAGGAACTCCCCCTTCTCTCCAAAATTCTTCAGGAGAAGGTCTGAAGCTAGGGCCCGAAATTCGGGCCCTAGCAGCTGCGACTTCCGGTGTCTAAGGCCGGCCTGACTTTGATCCAAACACAGGCCGCCTCTACCCAGGAGGGTCTCTTCCGCCTCCAGAAGGAAGCCTCCAGCTTCTTCAAAATCATCTCCTTTGTCTATTCACATATTCCATTAAAATTCATGGATATTCTCCCACATCCTAACAAAGGGGTCTCTGTTCCAAGATTTCTGTATCCGTTCCATATTCACACTTCAGATAAAACTCAAGATTTAAAAATGCCCGGTCTGTTCCAATTTGCTATTTCGGGTAATATATCGAGTGTCTTACATCATAGCAGCCGAAGCAGATGGCAGGCATACTGTCACCAACACGCCATCCTTGCAAAATAACAAATGACTTTTTTTTCCCTCCCTGGAAAAAACAAATACACGGATTTACAATCAGAATGAGCCACCTGCTTGAGATCCAGAATGCTTAGGGGCCAGGGGACCAGGGCCTTGCAGCTCAATTAAAGTAATTTTCTTCCAAACTGTATAAGGAGTTCAGGCCTCCACACTTGGACAAGGGAAGAAACTTTTGATTTTGATTTTTTTTTATACTTGGGGTTGGCTCTGATCTCAAACACACAGGCCAGGCACCTGCCCCACCACGGAGCCACATCCTACCCTGATCCTGTCCCTGTCGCCTTCCTCCCCCACAGGACAGAGCTCCTTCTCCTTTCTGTGAAGCTAAAATAGGAGGCAGTGCCTGTGAAAACTTCTGCTTTCAACTCTCAAAGCGGGCCCCTGTGAAAGGTGTTTTTGATGTCACAATGAAAAGCTTTTAAGCCTTAGCTGATGCTGTAATTCACATGTTTATCCCTAAACTATATTTACCAGTCTTTTCTCGTTTGGTTTTCTGAGATAGAGCCTCACTGTATAGCCTCAGACTCAACAGTAATTGTCCTGCCTCGGCCTCCCAAATGCTGGCATTACAAGGGAAAGCCACCACACCCAGCTAGATCTATCACTCTTAATCGATTTCCCAAGTTCAACATCTCATGCCTACGCTGGCTAGTCAAAGAAAAAAATAGACTGCAAGGGGCTGATTTCACTCTGAACCAGTCACCAACAAAGAATTTTTTTCTGAACTGGGTAGGATTTTGCACCTGGGGCTTTACCTGACCTGTCAGATTCCTTGGGCCTATCCCAGTCAGGTGCAAAGGCTCTAGAAATATGGGATTATGACAAGTGGGCTCACACTGAGTCGTAGCTAGAACCCATCTTCCTCTGCATTCACCATCAAAGACAAACCAAGCCTAAGATTACCCTTTATAGGCTGGAGGAAGCTAGAAGAGCAGTCGTGGCTTCGGCCGCAGCTGGCTCCACTCAGGGAACAGACGTCAGTGGTGCACCTCCTGGGCAAGCACCATGAGGCTAGCTTAGATGCATCTCCGGCCCTGAGTGAAAATCCTCACTTGAACATAATGGTTTCCTCCGCTCTCCTGCCCAACTGGAACAGCAGTGTGGGGACGGTAGGAGAATCAGGCCATGAGGTAGAGCTGCCAAACAAGGTACCCCATTACTGAGCATGTACTCAGTGTGACAGGGTACCCCGTTACTGAGGATGCATGCCAGAAACATGGATACTAGCAGCAGGAATAGGGAAGTAGGGGTTTCAGCACCCCTGTGAAAAGCCAGGTTTAGGGGTTCAGTATTTATTGGGGTGACAAAGTCAATGGATTCCTGAGACTCCATGACGAGCCTGTCTAATGGACAGGCCCTGGGCGAGTGAGGGATCCTGACAGGAAGCACACACACACAAACAAGCAGTAGACAACTCCTAGGGACTAGCCTCCGATCTCCACACACTACAAACGCACACACGCATGCACAAAATATAGGTAAGAAATGAAAAGACACAGTGAGTATCTTCATCTGTTTTCTAGAATCAGACTGGTCGCACTTAAACCCTTATGGGCTGTGTGACATTGGACAAGTCATTAACCTTCCTGTACCTCAATGAGGATACAAAGAGGCATCACCTCATGACCCCTAAATGGGTCAACCAAATACTTGGAGCTTTTAAAACTGTTTCTGTCACGAGACAAACGCTACAAGGTTCAGCTTCTCCATGAATATGTCGTCCCAAGTTTCGTTCATCGATAACGACACCTTTGCTTTATATCTTAGCAATTTAAAATTGGCTTTATAAAGGAGATGACATCTGATCTACACAAAATGACAGTCACACAAAACAATCCAGTGTTTTTCCACTTTCTAATTCGGGGGGGGGGGGGAAACGTAATCAAAACCATAATAATGAAATCATATCAGGGTGCGCTCAGGATTTTGAGGGCAGGAAGTTGACAGAAGTTGGGAGTCTCCCTGGATCTGATACTCCACCTTGTTCCTCATCCGACCCAGGAGAGGCAGCAGGCAGCAGCCAGACTGAGGCATTTATTACAAAAGTACAGTGGCTGACGACAGAGCAGTGACCACCTGAACTGCCCCCAGAACAACTGGGCCACAGTGTGGCCTCCCTTATCTGAGGGCCATATCTTACTACAGTAACTGAAGTCACCTTGATTACCCTGGTTCTAAAATCCAGTGACTCAGGCTGGGGTGTGGATCTGGATCCCTTCCCAAGTACACTTCAGTCTCTTTGCTTCATTTCAGCACTTAGAAGGAAAAAAAAAAAAAAACCACCAAATCCCGTGACTCGCCATGAAGGCTTTTTAATAAACAACTTTTTACTCCTGGCCATGTCCTAAGCACTGAGATATTTAAAACACAGCCTGAAGAATGACATGCCCTGTTTAGCTAAATTTATCTAGGCCACTCATGTGTTGGGAAGACGAAATAAATAAATATTATACAAAACATTTCTTTTTGTTTTAAGTCTTGTCAAAATATGCCTGGCTGGGGCTGGAGACATGACTCAGTGGTTAAGAGCACTCCCTGTTCTTCTAGAGGACCTGGGTTCAATTCCCAGCACCCACATGGCAACTCACAACCATCTATAACTCCAGATACATCTGGCCCCGCAGACACCAGGCATGCACATAGACTTCTATATGAGCAAAACACACACAGATATATAAAAACAAAATACCTCAAATGAGGCTTGGTTACACATCAATGAAACTTCTTGTATTAAAGAAGTGATAATATCAAAAACACTCGTGAGTATTTTTCAAATGCCTTGAAGCCTAAACTTCCTTAAGGTTCAGGAAAAAGTAGAAACGTGGGGCTTGGAGATCAAAAGTGCTTGAGAGGACTGGAAAAGGTTGCAGTGAGGGGGGACCTTGGCCCAAGAGTGACAGGAAGGACACAGGCACGAAAGAGGCAGAGAAAGCAAATGCTAAGCAAACCGTGTACTCTCTATCCTGCCTGCATCTCCTCCACTGAAAGCATGTCAAAGCCAGGCCCAGACAAAAGGGGAGAGTCATGTCACCTGGGCTGGATTCTACAACAAACTAGGTTGGATTTTGGCCCGCAGAGCAGCAGAGAATCACCAGAGGCCAGACTCAGACCAGAGCTTGGGAAGGTGGTAACACTGGGAAAGGAGAAAATCTGGGGTGATGAAACTGGTCATGTCAAATATGGTTTGCAATATGCCTGCAGGGTACGACATGGTTTACCAGCAAAGCCATGGAGGAGAAGGCCAGGCAGACCTGTAGTCATCAAGCTATACAGGTCAAGGTGAGAGTCGGGGAGGGAACCCCACATCCCTACAAAGGACTTAGCGCCATACACAGCAAGAAGTGTCAACCATTCTCATTTTCTCCTGCCCTTGCCTAGGATGGCTGAAGATGAGGACTCCAGAAGCAGGAGACATGCAATGGGTGACCCAGTGACCCACCTCAGTGGGCCTCTTTCATACACAGCACAGACTGTAACCTAGCAACAAATGTGCAATTCTGTTCATGAGAAAACAAATAAATAGCCAGTCTGTGGTGGCCCACGCCTTTTACCCCAGCTCTAGGGAGAAAGGGGCAGGCAGATATCTGAGTTCAAGGCCTGCCTGGTCTAGAGTGAGTTCCAGGTCAGTCAAGCTTACACAAGGGAATAGAAAAAAGAGGAATAAATAAATATATTCTGGGTACCCTTCACTATGAATAGATATGATTTAAAATCTATCCCACTGCACATTGCAAAGAATACTTGCAGGTTATTGGGTGGCACAGTTATATTCAAAATAAAGGCTTGAGAGACACGGTGCCTCTCCTAGGAATTTGAAAACTGGATTCTATGCCTTGATTCCTAAGCCACAGGATTCTGAGAAGCCTTGCAAACTGGAGAAGGTTTTACTTCCAGTTACATGACAAAGTGACAGAAAGCCTGCAAAGAGTCACTGAGCCCCCTCGAGCCCCCAAAGCCCCAAGCTGGGGATGTTTCCCAAGCTACTAATCTACTGGGCTGACTGAAATGTAAAACCTTTAGAACAACCATGACCAAGCTCCAACCCCTACCCTACTTTATTAACTCAAAGCACAAGTGTGACCCTGACCCCGGGACAGGGGACAGCCTGGTTTCTGCCTCCTCGGGCCTTGCTCAGATGCAAGGACTCCAGGGAAGTTTAGGAGACTTCGAGTTCTCTGAAATCACAATTATTATCTTTGGTTATTCTCCAGTGAGCATACGAAGTGATGTCTTCGCTGTGCCATTTCCCTCCGTCCAGAACCAATCTCTGTCCTTATCCATCCACTTAGTTGCCGGTGGGAAGGGGTTGCAGTTGCTAGCCTGGACCTCGCTGAGCAAACTGTGAATGCCAGATGTTGGGGTACACACTTGTGATCTGAGGACTTGGGAAGTGAAGGCAAAAAAAGGTGGGGTAGAAGGTCTAGGCCAGACCGGGCCACACACCGAGTTCTAAGCCAGTCTGAGCTGCATGAGCCCTGGCTCAAAGCAAAACAAAAAACAAAACACAAAAACAAGTAAGGCTAGAAAGTGGCCCCATGGTCAGTAGTTAAGTGTGCCTGTTGCTCCTGCAGAGGACCTGAGTTTAGTTCACAGCACCCATTTGGGGTGGCACGCTACAGCCTCTAATTCTAGTTCCAGGGCATCCAATACCCTCCTCTGGCCTCAGTGGTACCCAAATGTATGTAGCACTTTCAAGCTCTCAGACATACATGAATGTATGTCAGTAAAAACAAACTTTTTGGTTTTGGAGGGGGTTGGGGGGGAGGGTGTTGTTGACTGTTTGTTTGGTTGGTTGGTTGGTTGGTTGGTTGGTTGGTTGGTTGGTTGGTTGGTTTTGAGACAGGATTTCTCTGAGTGACAGCACTCGATATCCTAGAACTCACTCTGCAGCCCAGGCTAGCCTCAAACTCACAGACATCCTTTATCAGCTTGCCACAGCCTCTGGAGAGCTGGGATTAAAGGTGTGGGCCACCATGCCCTGCATTAAAAACAGATCTTCACAAAAAGTACGTGTTCCGAACAGCCTTTCCTGTGTGCCAAAGGCATCTCAGAGCAGATTTTTTTAATTCAAATTCGATTACATCATTTATGCCTTCCCCGACGGGAGGGGTGACAGTGTGGGACAAGAATCACCCTCATCTCAGTAAATCAGATGTTCAGGAAGGTTTATCCACACAGTCGGGAGAAAGGAACTAATTCATAATGAAAATGACTAGCACACACACATACACAAGCCTACCGAAGGCTCCTAAAATAAATATTTTCATATGAAAGCTATGTTTTTATACGCTCAAATTATTTCCAGCATTTGGCGTGGAGCCAAGGCAATTCAGTAACTTTGCCATTTATAGCAAAGCTGAAACTGAGTTTCGCTGTGGGGCAAACGGAGAAGTCTCCTTGCGGGGAGTTCTAAGGCCATGGGACAGGAGTGCCGGGCAGGAGGGGACTTGGTTTAAGTGCGATTCCCAGCTCTGGGCAAGTGAAACAAAAGAACCCCAAAAGACAAGAAATGCCACGGCAATGGGAGAGGGGACCAGAGAAGGTGCACCTCAGCTCCTGAGAAGAGAAAATACAAACGCACAAAAGAACTCTCCTCTCCTTCTCCCTGGGAGGGGACAAGTGGCAGCCAAGGAGAAACAGCTACACTGAGCCAGTCCACAACATTCAACAAGACACCTATCCATAGCGCAGGGGGGATCTGCTGGGGGCCCTCAATCATCTTCCTCCTCACCCAATTTAGGAAGAAAGTGCTAACTGGAAGTAAATTAACTTACTTGCAATGGGGCAGAGTTGCCTTAGCCTTCAAGACATTATTGGGAAAGTAACAGCATTGGAGTAGGATGAGAGCTCAGAGGCTCAGGGGCTTGCCACACAAGCATTAGGACCCAAGTTCAATCCCTGGTACATGAACTTGTCATCCCAGTACTCTGGGCAGGGGAGGGGGAGCACAGAGAGAGGCAGGTCTCTGAGTCTTAACTGGCCAACCTTGCCTAAACAGTTATTTCCAGCCAGTGAGAGACCCTGTCTCAAAAAAGAAAACACGGACAGAGACTGATAAACAATATTCCAGGGCTGACCTTCCACACTCCTAAGCATGTGTACACACACGTGATCACACACATGAGAGCACCCACGCACACAAGCAAGTATACACACACATACACAATAATAATAAGGATCATTTTAAAGGCTTCTTAAAATGAAATAAGACTATTCTTGCTGTCAACCACTCCACGGCTGCCGGGTAAGACAAGAGACGTAGAAGGGTTGCCCTATTATGGGAAACACTCTTAGTGACATATACTCACGGTCAGGACAGCAAAGGATAAGCAGACACAGATTTGGGGACAGGCCCAACCAGGTCAACAAGCTAGTGTTTTAAAATCAGAAGAGGCCAAACAGATGTGTACAGAACTACTGCCCAATAAACTGAACACCACCAGTTCAGTTCACTTTTCCCAGTACTCAGAGGAAGCTCGGGTTTGGACAAAAATCACTCTGCAAAGAGAATACCAATTACTCCTTAATCCCTCTGCCTCACCTGTCTGAGAGACTGACGGAACAATGGCATCCAGCCCTCTGGCCTGCCTGACTTCCGTTTCATACGGAATAGAGAGACAAGAAAAAAGTAAAATCCAACATCTCGAATTGGCTGAGCTCTTAAAAAAAACGTCAGTCTGGTGGGAGCATGAAAAAAACCGCTCTGTCTCCAGAATGAAGCCAGGGAGATCCCAGAGTCAGCACGCATATCACAGCACTGAGCGTGAATGGACCGTAGCTCAAGGAAAACACAAAGATCTTCCAGCGACATCTTGGAGACAACAACTGCAGGGTGGGGGTGGAGGATGAGTGCGGCTCACACGAGGAAGCCGCTGCCAGTGTTTGTATTTTAAAATGTCACTGCTTGTTCTGTAAGAGAATGCCTCTGTTTACTGAGTCTAGTGTATGAGACCCTTGTTCCAACCTGCAGAAAGGAAAAACACAGAATAGTAGGGGGAAATTTAACTTCCCCCAGTTAACTCAAATTGTGTGTGTGTGTAAATGCATATAGGCATACAAGCATATACATGCATGCATATATATAATACACAAAGACATATAGACATACACATATAGGTGCATCATGCATTTGTATGTATGCATCTATATATGCACATACCCACAACCAAATAAACCAAACACGCAGTCACAGCACAGGCAGGACAATAGTAATAATGAATCTAACTGGTGGGTTTTATGGGTCAAGAGCCTGGACAGAGGAAACTGCAGCTAAGGCTCTAAACATCCCAAAGCAGGCACATCTACCAGGAAAGGAAAAACGTAAAAGAGCAGAGTCAAGGGTTGCTTAGCATTTAACTGGCAGAGACTTTAATCACAATTATAAGTTACTTATTTATCTCTGAAAATTGCCACCACTTTCATTATGGTTGGTCTGTGGGGGTTTTCTACTATAATCTCTCCCAGATTTACTGTATACATAAAAGGTATTTTATGACTTCAGATAATACCGAAACTCTATGGCTCTGGTTTTCACGCTTGAGCGAGCAACATGCTGTAAATACAAATGACTACAAAATAAGTCACTCAGAAGAGATCAGATAACTGCATTCACAACTATCAGGCTCATCAGGGAGAAATGGGGCCTCGGATCTGCACATTCCGCCGACTTTCTCACATTAAATCCTATTTAAAGGTCACCATAATGCTGATGGCCACAGTCCCGCTATCCCATAATGACCCTGGCATAGCAAAATGAAATGGAAACCCTAAGAGTAATTAATGTGAGCAGCCGGGAGGAGAGAACAAAGAGATGGGGGCTCACACGCTGTGTACAGGGGCAAGCACGGGCTGTGTGTGCCCACTGCTGCTGGTGCCTCCCTGAAGTCACTGGGCCAACCTCACTCAGTACCTGTGCCCTGCCCCAACCACACCCCCAACCTCACCCCCGCCCATCTCTCCTCACCCCTCCTGCTACCCTAAACCTCTGCCTCCCAGGGGTGGGCTTCCTTTCCCCCAGCTTCATTCCCCCAACCATTTTGGCTGCAGTCTTGGTTTGCTTGGTTCCCATGTGCTCTTTCTATTCCTTCTCTTCCTCTCTGTCTTCCTCTTCTCTTCCTCTATCTACCATTTCTCTTCCTCTGTCTTCCTCTTCTCTTCCTCTCTGTCTTCCTCTCCTCTTCCTGTCTTCTTCTCTTCCTGTCTTCTTCTCTTCCTGTCTTCCTCTTCTCTTTCTCTGTCTTCCTCTCTCATTCCCTGACTCCCACAGCCCAATCCGTTCTGTTTGCCATGTTCAGTCTGGACTCTTCCAGATGCCCCTGGCTATGTGCTCCCTCTATCTACAATAAACCTCTTCAACCATACCTAAGAGCAGTCATATCTTCACTTAAATCCACCTGAACCTATCCTCTGTGGGCATAATGTTTTTGTGAACTGTTTAAAGACTGCCCTTGTATTACTCGAATGCTGATTTCTCTGCCCACCCACCCATCCAGTTGCAATCTGGACACAGGACTGTAATGCTTATTCCAAGTATCTCCTGTTTCAAGTTTGTATAAACATTGCTCCCCATTCATTCTCTAATTTGGCCAATAGCTGGGCAGAAGCGAGACTGGGGTGGGACTTACACCAGCAAGTGAAAGAAGAGAGAAGATGGAGAAGAAATCAGCCCGGGAAAGACTAAGATAAGTAACAAGGGGCACATGGCTGGGACATAACTTCGAATAGCTCAGTGCCTTTCCAATCTAGGCTTACAGCTTGTTAATAAAATACCAGGTTTCTGTGTCTCTTACACGATCTAGCTAGAATAAGTAACAAATTTACAATCCTAAGATTCTCATTTCTAGTCCATAACACCCCCCAATGTTAACAATTAGACAGGCATGTTTTTCAACTTTTCACCAGAAAACAAATGATGTTTGATATCTAAAACTGTACCATAACACAAGAACAAACTACTTTGGATATTTTTTTTCTAATCCCTAAGTAATCATACTTGTCCCAAGTGTCCAGACAGATTCATCTGCCAGTTTAAACCCATCCGCTCAGACAAGTCACCATGTATACATGCCTTAACATTTTCATTACCTCTCCTCTGATACTCTAAAATGCCTGTGGCTTACGTCAAACCTATCAGAAGCATACTGAAATGCTGTCTAAACTGCCTCGGCTCGTCATCACCAAAGCTCAAGCCTCAAGGTTCAATCCGTGTTATGCATGTATTTGAAGTGCAGCCTGGCTGGGACCACAGGAAGAGTGAGAGGGCTGGCACCTCTTTCCAGGGTTCTGAAAAACCCCGGGGAAAAACACAGGGTCAGGAACAGAGGTGACACTGGGGACCTTACCTGGAATCAGAGTAATGGGGACAGGAGACATTACCTTGAACAAGCAGTATCCCTGGAATGTGGTCATTACAAACCAAGAATCTTGGAGAGGTAAAGGGAAGCCTAGACTTACTGAGGCTCTTCGAATCTGTCAGGTGCTATCTGAGCTTCAGCAAATAACAGTATCTCATGAGTCTGAGGCAGCAGCCATTTAATGGCCCATTCGTTCCCTTTTCATAATGAAACTAAGACCCGGCGGGAATCACTGACCCTGCTACAAAAGCTAAGGCTTCCTCATAAGGATGAAACCATCTCTGTCCAAAATGCCTAATGCTCCTCTCTGCTTGGGAAGATCCAGAAAAGCTGCCCATGCCAACAAAATGCAGTCCAACATCTCAGAACCCCAACCCGAGCCCAACACTACCAGTTACAGCTCAGTCGCGGTCCTCAATGAAGAAGGGAGCTCTACAGATCCACTAAATGAGCAATTCGATTATGTCAGTGGCTGACAATTACAAGTGACTGGCAGTTATGGCCTGTTGTGTGGCCCTTCCGTGACACTTTCCCAGGAACAAATACAACGTTCCAGGGACCTGTGGCATCCTCACATGTGTCCGCAGAGTGAGGGTCGGCTGCTCCACTCCTCACAGGTAGGTTCCAAATGTTCTGAGACAGGTCACAGAACCCTAGCACTCCCCAAACCACCAGAGTGGTGACAATGGTTATCAGAAACGTCCCCTTGCTGTAGCCAATGGCCACACCTCCTCTGCTTTATCCTATCCCCCTTGCTCCCTTTCTACCTACATTTATGTAATATCATCTATGTGTCAGTCTGACCGACTAGAAATAGATCCCTTGTCCACGTCCAAAGCCCTGTGAAGAAAAAATGTGAGGCTTTTAAGGCAGTAGAACTCAAGATAAAAAGTGAAAGTAAATTCTGAAGTGCTGACTCCTCTCCACTCCACCCCCAACCCCCAGTACCCTCTAAGCAAGGCTTAGAGCTGGGACTTCACACAGCAGGGTGGGTCTAAAAGCAGACATCTATAGGTACAGGACCAAAAAATATTAAAAGTGAGGAAAGAGAGATATGCAGCCCAGAGTGGCAATGACTCCGATTAACAGCACACCAGTAGGTGAGGCATATGCAAGGCCATGATTTTGTGTCACGCTCATTTCTGTCCCAGCCGTGGAAAGACCCATGGCATCCCCTCACGTATGACAGCAGCATGAGTGTTGGCTGCTCCTCTCCTCACAGCTAGGTTCCAAGCATTCTGAGAGGACAGGTCACAGAAACTCTAGCACCGGAGTGGTGACAGGCAGATGCCTGCCCCTGTGCCAAGCTGGAAAAGTTCCCAACTATCTATGAAGCTGGGCTTCCCTCAATCACCTAGGACCCTGTGCTTCCCTTAAGGAACTACATCTCCACGTCACTAGGGCCCCCGTAAGTTCCCCCTTTTACTTTTCAGTAGTGAAACATGTGAAAAATGCCCAGCTCTCTGCTTGCTGGGTTCTCACGGGAGCACTCTGAGAGAGGGACTTCTATAGCAGACAAATCAAACCTCACTGCCGTGGTCCTTCCCAACCACCGCACAGATTCCATCCATGCTGTGCACACGGTCCAGCTCCAGAAGGTCCATTTTTTTTTTTCACAAGCAGCATTTTATAAAACAGTGGTCATCAGTCCATGTGGATTTTGACTAGTCTGGCATGTGAAAGCTAAGGGTCAGCTTGATGTGTTGGCCCAGATCTGTAACCCCAACATGAGGAGGTAGAAACAGAAGAAACCACCGCAAGTTCATGGGCAGCTTAAGTCTGTGTAGTGAGTTTCAGGGCATCCAGAGCTACAGACACAGTGAGCAACCTGTCTCACACCCCCCTCACCCCCAAAACAAGCAATAAAGAAGTATTAAGTCTATACACTTACAAATGGGCAAAACCTTAAGAAACCAAAGTTCGTTAAGAAACATTTAGAAAGCATCAAGGGAAGTTGAGATGGCCCCGATAAACAGCATACCTTGCAAACACACACACACACAAAACAGGAGTTCAATCCCTAGATCATGCAATTAAAAGGCTTTGCATAGCATTTGTAATCCCAGCAGGAGGGGAAGGGGCTAGCTAATCTAGCCTGTACAGTGTGCTCCCGGGCCAATGAGAGACCCTGCCTCAAAAATCAAGACAGACTGACAAGTGATACCCAGTGCTGACCTCTGGCACCCATACACATCTGCATGTAAGAACATGCACTGACACATGCACATGTGTGCACGCTCACCCCACTACACATTAGGTACAAAGAGACTTACAGGGACCATCACACTCAGACAAGAGCTAGGCAGCTCTTCCTCACCATGGGAAAGAGCCCACATCTTCACAACATCAGCAACACAAGTTTCACTGCCTACCCGGACTCCACAACGCAGACGAGGCAAGTGATAGAATTAGTTTTAAAAACACCTCCACTGAAAATAGTATTACAAAGCTTATTGGAGGGCGGGGGGTGGGGTTGCTCAGTAACAAGAATGAGTCAAACACAACTTTTTGCCCCCAACCTGGAAGCCACAGGAATGAGTCTGGGAGAAGAGTAACAGCCACAAAAGGCCCTGAGCAGGAATCCAAAGCGGCATTCATGCCAAGTACCCTATGGCTCATGTGGTGCCTGCTCCTTGATACAGTCGTCCACTTCTGTCTGAGACAGGTTCTACTCCTGTCATTCCCAAGGGTGGGTGCCAAGTCCTCCCAGGGAACTCTGAAATTCTACCAAGCTCACTCCATGGAGCTGAGGTTCTGACCCTCGGGTTCCGTCAGCTTTGACTCTGCAAACTTCCCAAGAACGCCACACTCATTTCTGAAACAAGATCCTTTCAGCCGACAATGACGTGGACATCTGCGTTGCACGCCTGTGTGTGGGGGGGACACAGGTTGGCAGCCTCTCACGAGTGCGTGGGAAGACAAAAATCTAAACTATGTGAGCAAAGTGGCAACAAAGGAACTCGGGAAAGAAACCAGAAATGAGTGGATACGAATATGGTGTTATCTCTTTATCATTCACATCAGCAGATCTGCAGCCATCAACCACAGGAAAGGAACTACTGACCCTACAGCCCACTTAAGTCAGCCAAATGAGGATTCGCGGAGGGAAAAAGCATTATTCCCCAGTACCAAGTGGACATGTATGGTGCTAAGGGGAAGAACTAGCTTGGTGTGGCTGCACAGCCTGAAAAGCCAGCATTGGGAACGGGGGTGTCACAGGAAGACCCCAGAGAGTTTGAGACCAGCCCAGCTACATGGTGAGACTCTAGGGGAAAAACAAAAAGCAAAGAAAGAGCTCAAGAGACAAAAAAAAAACATACAGTAATAAGTCCAGTCCACAGCGTGTATATAGACAAAAATATACAGTCATAAGTTCATCATGCATATACAGACCAAAACATATAGTGTATCAATCCACTGTGTGTGTGCATGTGTGTGTATAAACAGAAACATATATCAGTCCACCATGTGTAGGTGTGGGTGTATAGACAAAAACATTATCAGTCTGCTGTGTGTGGGTGGATACACAAAAACATACAGTGTGTGTGTGTGTGTGTGTGTGTGTGTGTGTGTGTGTTTGTGTGTGTGATATATAGACAGACCTCCCTTTGTAACTGAAGCTGACCTTGAACTCTCAATCCTCCTGCCTCAGCCTCAGTGCACTGATATCTTGCTCGTGCAGTTCTCAGGTGGCCCACTTTTTTAGTGACCAATACTGCCCTGATGAGCTATAAAAAATAGATAATTGCTGGCAGAGCTACGCTGTGGTCTGCACGTCCCCCAAACAGGTGCTGTAATCAGACACTGTGGGAGAGCATTAACAGCCCGCTGCTTGGCAGAGTCAACCGGACCACAGTTTCTAGAAAAAACAGCCCTTCAGTGTATTTTGTGTTTATTCCAAGAACCACATATGGACTCTTGACAACGCAAGCCTCTCTCTGCTCACAGTACACCCTCCATTACACTCCCACTACCTACGGCCCTCCTGAGAGAAGCACCCCAACATTCCTCAACGGGATAGAACTTTTCAGCTCAGGGTTTTCTCTGCAGAGCTAGAGGCTGAAGTCTGGCCTTGTTGGTTAAAAGCACTAAAAGGAATTAAGAATTGCCTCTCTCCCCACGGGAGGAGGGACGGGGGCAGAGTTCGGGGAGCTCCCCCAAGGATGCTTACTGTCCTTCCTGGCACTTGTGCCACACCCCGCACATCTATCTCCTACCACGTGACTGATGGGTCACGTGTCCAATTCAGCAACTGCCACTTCTGTACCAGCTGGCTGAGACCACAGGGCCATGGCGTTGGGACGGATGGCCTGGGTGCCATCTTGTGTAAACACTGCTCCTTCAGCTCACTGCAGAAACAGAGATGGTATGTTAACAGCAGCTGGAGGCTCTCACTGAGATTCAGAGGAAACTATGACAGGTGGGGGCTGGTGGAGTCCAGATGCAAATGGTCTTTGTTTCCCCTGATTGACAATCAGACACATGCAGAGATCCTTTGCCGGGTCTTTTCTGGACAGGAAGGCTGATGTTCTTTATATCCCATCTTTGCTGTGTCGGTTCCAGAAGCATCTATCCTATAAGCACACACGGATGGATCACCACAATTTTCTTCCTTTTTTTTTTCTTTTATTGAAAAGAGATTTCCCCTTCACATAATATATGCTGACTAAGGTTTCCATCCTCCCTCTCCTCTCAGTTCCTCTGCTCCTCCCCTCCCATCCAGAGGAAACCCTTCTGTCTCTCAGAAAATAAACAGGGGGATAATAATAAAATAAAATATGACAAGACAAATAACATGTCAGAATAGGACCAAACAAACAGAAGAAAAAGAGCCCCAAAACCAGATATAGACACAGGGACCCACTTGTCCCCATTCATTCACACACTCAGGCATCCCACAAAAAGACTTAACTGGAAGCCATAATATATACACCCAAAGAACCAGGAGAATTAAAAAAATGGGGGGCTATAAATAAAAATATGATAGTGATGATGATGATGACAGTGATAAACCCTGATACAACATTAACAACATTATAAGACAAGGAGGCTTCAGTGGTACTGATGGAGTCTGTTTTCTGTAGATCGTCTACTGCTGGACATGCTGCCTAGCCCTTAAGAGTAATTTGTTTCCCCAGTGAGACCTGCAGGTGATCGCCAACGGTTTTCAAGGCATTGGCCAGGGTTAATGAAGGGTTGCAAAAATATAGTCACCACAAGAAGCCACAAACCACACACTCTAGGCAAAGCTTTGAAGTGCCTACCTTAAGAGCTTGAGAAGTTAGAGTGGAGACCACCTCCAACCACTGCATCTCCTCCTCCCCCACGCATGTACTCTTGAAGAGCTTTTGGATCTATGGATGTACTCTGTAGAGGAGCATGTACTTCAACCTGGGGAATCATTCCTGCTCTTAAACCTGACAAAGCAAGCTCTCTCAGGCCCGGGTCTTTACCCAGACCACAAGGATGCAAGATCTCTCTATTTAGACACATCCATGTGGTTCTAAGCCACGCTGTAAGCTACTATCATAAACATTGGGGGTACATAGCAGAGCTTAAACATCACACCCACAGAAAACGCAATGGAGATGGCTCAGCGGATAAAGGCATCTGCCAAGATCACTTAGGTTAGGAGAGGTAATAGCTGGAACTCCCCCATGAAGATCTTCAGACCATCCCTACAGATTGTAAGCAGCTCTGCTACCATTACCACTGACCTGCAAATACTAATATAGTTGCCATAAGTCAGTCTAAGATGGCATCTTGTTAGAGCCAGAAGGAAGTGCTTATAAGATAAGGTTCTAAGTGTCATTTCCAAACTATACCCCATCTGTTAAGCGTAACTCTGAGGTAATGGCGGTACACACTTTTATTTCCATTTTATTCCCATCGCTCGGGAGGTGGCAGCAGATGGATCTCTGTGAGTTCAAGGCCAACCTGGTCTACAGAGTGAGTTCCAGGTTACTCAGAGGTGTTCAGATAGCACAGAATCTGCTTTTTGAGTGGTGTCATCTCTTTCTTTCACTCATCCATTTCACCTTTTACCAAGGGCTAAGAAAGACACCCAGCCATGTGAGAGGTTATGGGCCAAGTCCCAGTCCCAGACCTTATGGAAGAATTGCAGTAAGTCTCAGTGTAGTTCAAATACAATGATAAGTGTGTCTGCCTGGGAGCACGGCAGCAGCTTCAGAGGCTCTGCGTCTGTGTTTCAGGCAGTGTGGAGCAGAGAGCACAAAAGTCCTCCCTTCAAAATGCAGTGAGCTAGCTGGAAAGTCAGGATGGGGAGCCCCAGGCAGTGCCTGGGATGGGAGTGGCCTCACCCAGGGCTGGCAGGCCAAGGGAACAGAGGGACAGCTGTAACAGCCTGGAGCTATGTCCCCAGACTAGTGACAGAGACAGATGCAGGTCCCCAGTAAGAGGTGGTTAGGAACAGCAAGGAGACCCCTCCTCTCTAAAAATAGCCCTTGTGTTTGAACAAGGGTTTGAACGTCAAAATGCAGCTACAAGTCATAGGAGGTGGGGAGGAGCAGAGGTTAACAAAGATGTATGGATTGCCCCAAATCACTCATCCAATGAGAATCTGACCTTGATCTTGGTCACCAAACAAATCACTCTCACAGCCAAGATAGCTTTAAATTCTAAGAACAGCCACAAAAAGAAAAGCACACGAGCCAATCAAAGACATGGAGAACTGAACACTTAAGAGTCTCCTCATCCAGGGGGGTTTCACGTCATTCACAGTTCTAGAAAGCAACGATGAAACCAGTCTACTGTGTGGAACTCCAGTGTGCACAGCTAACTCCTCTCCAGCAACTGAAAACAAAAGGCAACAAGTGGAAGTCCAGGAATCACCTGGTGCAGAACAGTCACGTGAACCTGCTGGTGCACCTATGCTAAACACTACCCAGCGTCACCACCAACATGAGCAGGCAGTCACATAGTCACATAATTGATAATCCGGATTCCCATATATTATACCATTATTTCTGGAATATCAATGAAAGTTTCTTTTTTTGTAGGTTAGAACTTTTTGATTTATGTATTTACTTTATATGCACGTGTGTTTGTCTGCACGTATGCCTGTGTACCATGTCATGTCTGATGCCCATGGAAGCCGGAAGAGGGCACCAGATCTTCTGGAACTGGAGTTACATGTGGTTGAGAGCCACAGTATGGGTCTCTAGAAGAGCATCCAGTGTTTTTAACCATTCAGCCACCTCTCCAGGGCTGCTCAGGGCTTTAATATAGCAAATTACCCTAACAGGAGCTCTAGGGTAGCCTTAGAAGCAAGACTCCACCACCAATGAAAAAGTAGCATGCCATTATCATTTACTTCCTCACCGTGAAGGGCAAGGAAGGGGATAAGCTGTGCGGTCGGCCACCTGGAGAAGACTAACAACAAGAAGCCGCACATCAGAGCAGGAAGGCACCTCCCCTCTTAGGTTTTGGTATTTCTCCACTATAGAAAAGAAAAAGGTAATGTCCTCTAAAGGTATGTATGATGGGGAGATGGCTCGATTGGTAAGGTGCCTGCCACACAAGCGTGAGGACCTGAGTTCCAATCGCCAGCATACATCCAATAAAGCTGGACACATAACACACACTCACATAACCCTAGAGCTAAAAGCAGGCAGACGCCAGGCGCTCACTAGCAAGCCCTTCTGATTAATCTGGAAGTCCCAGGTCCAGTAAGAGACCACTGTACACTCAACTCTATCCCATACGCATGTGTGCACATATAAAGTCATGCTCTCTCTCAGATAGGTAGACAGACAGACAGACAAAAGAAAGCCTGTGGCTGCTATGGGCATCCACTCAGCTCTCACACATCTTTGTTTTTGAATGAGTGATAGACAGACAGACAGACAGACAGACAGACGAGAGCCTGGGGTTGCTATGGGTGTTCACTTACCCATCACACATCTTTGTTTCTAAGAGAGAGAGAGAGAGAGAGACAGAAAGACAGGCAGGCAGAAGAGAGCCTGTGGCTGCTATGGGCATCATTTACCTATCATGCATATTTGTTTCTGAGTGTTCTTTTAGAAATTCAACAGACCATGAATTGTACTATTCCCTACTACAACATGCCATCTAGGTACATGCTCCCTATACCCAAAGTATAAGTAACTAGAAAACATCAACAGTACCTAGCCCTGTGCCAGGCCCTGAGTGCGTATTTCATTCTTTGGTCGCTTTGGATGCCTTACCAGTGTGGGATTTCATTCTTTGGTGTTTCTCCCACACTGGTAAGGCATCCCATTGATCACGAGGTCTGGTTTGACTCGGATGCCTCTTCTCATCAGCCCTGTGACCTTGAGATAATTATTTAAACACAACATTTGGAGACCTGGAAACCTTCCAGCACCGCAGCAAGGATGCCAGGCCTAGCCCCTCCATCCCTAGCCTCAAAAAGTCTCTCCCCTCCCCTCAGGAAGCTGCAAAGAGCCAGCGGAGCAGTCAAACTGAATTTGAATCTGTTTCTCCACTTGGTAGCTATGGGATGCTGGGCCTTACTCTCTGAATCTCAAAGAACTGCAGAGTCGCTGTGTACCTGCCTCATAAGATTGTTCAGGTGAACTGAATGGGAAAAAGAACATGACGCGGAGAATGTGCTATCTGACTCAAACCATAATCATCATTATGACAATGATAATGATTAATTGTATTAAGAAGATCCAAGAAGTTAAAGGACACAGAACACGTTAGGATCAGCTGAGTCACCCTAATTGCCCACCCACCGGAGCACACAAATGGAGGTGAGGAGCTGAGAGGCAGGATTTGGGGATGGAAGATGGGTACCACAAAAGCAGCTAAGATTTTAAGATGACTTACAGAAATGGAAAAAGCTTTGGGGTTTTGTGTTTCTGTCCTCTTTTCCCCAGTGAATTAATAGTAGGGACAGAAAAGGTATGGTCAAATGTAAAGTGGAAGCCCTAAGACATTCAGAAGACATTCAGAAGAAAGGCAGTTGGAGCCACCAAAGCCTTTGAGGAAGGTCTCACAGGAGACCTCAGTGGGATAAGCAGGGTGGCGTCAGATTCCAGAGCCCCTAGAGACCGGCTGTCAGGCAGCTGAGCCTGGGTGGGCTGGCAAGAGCGAGCCAGGGAGGGGGTCTGACAGTCAGTGTGCAAGATCACAGCTGTGCCTTGGGAAGTTGGAAAGAGCCAGGTCACATGGTCCCAGGGCTACTAGATCCAACCAACACTCCGCTGTCCCTAGGAAAAAGCGGCTCACAGTAACTGTGTGAGAAAGATGGTTCAAGTTTCAGCATCGGACAACTGGGGTACAAACTCTGAGTCCCCATCCCCTCTTCTGTGTGATCCTGACAAGCTACTTTGCATTTATAAGCTCCAGCTGTGATAATGTAAAAGATACCTGCTATATAGACAGGGGTGGGGTGGGGGTTACTCTATAGCATGGGGCATTCACAAAAGGTGGGGCCAAGTTCTTCTTCCACCTTGAACTCAGCTAACAGCAACCCAGTGGTCCCAGCATGCCTGGTTCAACACCAGTTTTGTTGTTTATCAGGTGCTTTTAAGGGCCAATTATGAACAGAACTCAAACATTTCATGAAGACAATGTTGATGAGACACTTTAAGAAAATGGAAACAGAACGGCCACCCTTGCGAAGGTAGGCACCGATTCTATTTGTGGGCAAACTCCAGCTGTTCTGTGTTAAAACAGCTTGTCAGTTGGGAATTGCCAGCGGGCAGAGGGCTGCGAACCTACAGGAATGAGCCGCTTTCTAAGTGGGAGAGCACACACGGTTTTAGTCAACTTTAGGAAGATGTGATCTCCATATACTAAAATCCGCCCATTTAAAGTATAAAGTGCTACTAAATGTATTCACCTGTATACTCCCTGTTCCAATCAATACAAGCATTCTCTTAGAGAACATGGGGGTGCATGTGTGGCAGGCTGAGGCCAGAGGTTCACAAGTTCAAGGCCAGTGTGGAATAGAACTTCTTGCCACACCTACCCAGCTCTATGTCAGTTTTGTCCCCATTGTCTGCCTTGCTACCAATGTTTAAATCATATCTACATGACTACATATCAAGATTTTTAAATTCGTGCTAGATATTGCTAGTCAAAATTAGTGACAAATGCCCAACACCTTATCTTATTTTGGCATGGAAGTTAAAAAGAAAGCCAGCCAAGTACTGTTAGTCCCTTCAAAGGACAGCAGTCCTGGCAGCTGGCAAAGATGACCGGGATGAACTTGTCCAATTCAGGACCTGATTTATAAAACTGGCTGGTGTTTGGTCTCAAAGAAACCAGGGCCAGTCTCACTCGGTACCTGTAGCTCCCCCCAGCACCTCTCACCCTGCCCCAGCCCTAAACTCTCCAGCCCAAAGTCTGGGCTTCCCTTCCTCGGATCCCTACAACCTCAGCCATTCTGGCTACCAGTCTTCTGGTATCTTGGTCCCATGGCTGGCTCCTGGCCTCTTGGCGCCTGCTTCCTCTCTCTTCCCCTCTCAGCACCCCACCTCAGATGCCTCCGGCTATTCTCTCCTTCATATCCACAATAAATCTTCACCACACCGAGGAGCAGTTATGTCCTCAATTTTCATTCAGCTAGCCTATGTGGAAAAGCACTTCCTTTGGTCCATTCCAAACTATGCTTAGAAGAGTATCATGTACACATGGTGACACAGCAGCTAAGGACACTTGATATTGATACCCATCCCCTCAACCCCTCATCCCAGATCCACAAGGCAGAAAGACAGAACTGACTTCTGCAGGTTGTCCTCTGACCTCTACAACAGCACCATGGTGTAGGCATACCCACACATATACACGTAAGTAAATGAATAAAAAACCCTTAAAAGATGGTGTCTCTCCTCTACCATGTCCCATGTGCGTGAATAACTACAAAAATTAGGAGATGTATTAAGGAGGGTTTTAACAGTAACTAGGCTGGAGCAAGCAGAATATTGCCAACCATCCAGTCAACCTGAACTCATGGACATCCCCCCCGAGGTCCCTCGAATGATGTGGCCAGACATTATCTCAGAAAGTGAAAGACTGACTGATCAAAAGTGGAAGTCTTTCATGCAGAGGTGCTGGAGCTTGTTCGAGTCTGTCTATCATGTAGTGATAAAGGATTACAAACAGGGCTGAGGAGACGGCTCGGTCAGTAAAATGCTTGTTCTGACTTCAATTGCCAGTACCCACATAAAAATGGCACCCGTGCTGACGTGTTCATAATCCTAGCTCTGGGGAGGTGAAGATGGGTGGATGCTAGGGCTCACTGGCCAGCTAGAAGCATCTAACCAGCAAGCTTCAGGCCAACCCTGCAATAGGATGGCCAGACGCTGAGTAACGCCTGATGCTGTCCTCTGGCTTCCACACAGATGTGCATACACAAACATACTTGAAGGGGCACACATGCATGCACATGTGTATGTATGTACACACGCACACACACACACAGAGTCTACCCAAGGAGGGAAGCTGTCTGAGACCCAGAGTCACCACAGAAAATACACAGAACCTATAAAGCCACTTTGGAAAGACCAGGGTTGCCTGACTACAATGGATTACACTATCCTTGTCACCAGCCCCCCTCAGGGACAGGCTGTAAAGACCTGGACAAGCATTCAGAACTCCCACTGTGTGAGGGAAGCTACCCAGGCTTCTTCGTTAACATACCACCTCAAGAAAGCAGTCAGTAAGTCTTCACAGCTGCCCACCAAGTTTCATAAAACAGATCATATTTCAACACATTCCCTCTCATAAATGTGTGGCATAATACAGCGACGGGCAAGGCAGTGTGCGGGTTCCTCCATCTTGTATTCTTGCTGAAGCCATTTCAGCTTTAACTAGAATCTGATCTCCCTGATGGAGAATCCAGTGGAAAATTACCCAATTCCATGCTAGGACCTGGGGTCAAGATGGCCCAGCTAACTTATCTTAGCGTCTGTTAAACTGCTTGCTTGTGCAGGACCCCCTCCAGCTAACAGTTTATCCCCCTCCAGCTAAGTTCTGTTAAACTTAATGCTTCTAAGAAGCCCCTGCAGCTGCTGAATGAGATAACAGAAGGCAGGTTTTGTCTTTAAAAGCCCCTTGGTTTAAATGCTCAGGGCTATACTCTAGGTCTGAGTACTTGAGTGTAATCCCAGCTGCTGGAATAAAGACTTTCAATCGGTTGTCACTTGGGTGGGACTGGCCGTCTCTAATGGGCTCCTGGTAACAATACAGGTGAAAAGTTGGCCACAGTTACCAGAAAGCATTATCTGAACCACAGCTAAAACTGTAATTAATTTGGATATATCCAGGCTTCCTAAAAACACACACACACACACACACACACACACACACACACACACACACACACACACATCTACTTTAAACTGCATGCTGAGATTAGAATCCACTCCTCTGAGGGAACTATGCAAAAAGAGGAATATGCCTCCCTTTAAATTAGGTTCAAAGTGCAAACCAACAGAATGCTAGGGGTTTTGCAGTGCTGGGACTCGAACCCCAGAGCTCCTGCATGTTAGCATTCTACCACCGATCTCACTCTACCCTCTGGCTCACTTACAAGGTTTTCTTTTGTCTTTAGGGAAGTACTGTGGACTGAACCACATATACTAGGAAATACCACCGAGCTACATCTTCAGCCCTTTTTATTACTTTCTGTTTTGAGACAGGGTCTTCCTAACTAGCCCAGGTTGGTTTTGAACTCAAGTCTATGGCAAAGGCTAGTCATGAATTAGCAATCCCCATGTCTCAACCTCCTTAATGGCTGAAACTTAACGTCTACTTTACCAGGCCTGACTCCACACTTAGAAAGGTTTTTAATGTAACCAAGCAAATGTGCTAAGTAAGACACACATTTTAATAAATCAAATCAATAATTCTTGTTACCTAAAAATGGCAGCTTTTAGGCAGGCTGTGGGGGCACATGCCTTTAATCCTAACAGAGGCTGGTGGATCTCTGTCTCAAAAAGGAAGGAAGGAAGGAAGGAAGGAAGGAAGGAAGGAAGGAAGGAAGGCTTCACAAAATAGGCACTTGTCTCTTATAATGTTCTGGGTCTTCAACTTCTTGGTCGCCAACCAAAATGACACTTGTTCATTTCTCATTAGAAAGATCAAAGTCTAGTCAGATGCCAATGAAAGGATCATAAAAGTTACAGATTATATAGTCTTTACAAAATGTCTGTTTCAAGTCAGTTGGAAGTTTTGAATACATCTTTTTTTTTAACTTCCTTTAGAATTTTTACTTCCTTTAGAATTCATTTCTTACAAAAGGAGTTGAAGGCACTCGGGGGAGGTGGGGAGGCTCTGGCTGGATTCTTCACAGCTTGTACATGGTCACTCTGAACACTGCTTCAGATCGGTACGGGAAGTCATATACGTCAAGAATCATAGTCTGGGATGGACTCCAGCATCTCTGCTACCCAAAGGCTCATCTGTCGCCGTGCCCAAGGTCCGGGTCTCCTAAGCAATGCCTCCCTCGCTCTCATCCACAAGGTCCGGGTCTCCTAAGCAATGCCTCCCTCGCTCTCATCCACTCCTCCAGTGACCCCAAAGCAAAGGAAGCACTGTAGCTTCTTCAAGAGCTGAGCGCCAAGTGGTCACCACCTTTTCTTGTTCAGCGTGTACTTGGATCATCTGAGTTCCCTTCCCAGAAACAGAGTTGTTGGGCGACCTGGGAACCAAGTGGGGGCCCATGCTAAGTATCCAGGAACCACAGGTGATCTTGCTTAACACAAAGTACCTCCTTGACTTTCCTTAACAAAATCTCTGGGGAGGGGGGGGAGTGAGACATCTTGGAGGGGGATATAATAGCAGCAAAGGCAAAACAGAGTGACAGGTTTGAGGTCAGCCAAGTACTCCCAGACTCTACCATCCTCTCCCCAACTTCAATTCCCCAGACCAAAGAGCTGACCACAGTATCCTGCTCCTCCATATTCCAGGAATGCAGCCCCAACATGCACGGAACCCAGGGCTCACTCCCCCAGGATACCTTTGTTAAATCACACCAAAGGCCACTGTCCCAGACCAGCAGTGTAACTCAAGAAAGGCATCTCACCTGGATGTGGAATGTCACCACCTACTTCCACCCTCACAAGTCTGTCAGGAGAACAGAAACAGCGCCTACACACACTCACCAGCTCACACACCCAACCTTTGGGGAGGGGGTATTAAGATTACTTGGTTAATGTCACAATATTTCTAGGAAGCAAATCTTTCAAGCAATCTTAGAAGACTGAGTATCTTCTCCGCAGGCGCCTCGTAATGGCAAATTCTGTGCCGACTGTTGATCTACACAACACAGGCAGACAATCACTGACTCTTCGCTAGAACCCCGAGAATCACCATGCTCCTTTTACAGTAAGGAAACTGAGGCACAGTAAATGACATGCTTCAGGCGCTGTGCCTATGACAGGCTGGCACTTTCCAAGTCCCGAATGATGAACACTGAGTCACTTGTCCTCCATGGGGCACCCTATGGCAAATCTGCTGGGCTCTAGCCACCCACCCTAAGGCCAATCTGCTGGGCTCTAGTGTGCACCCTTGTGAATCTACAGAGGACCCAAGCAGGAAAGGGATTTTTGGTTTTTTTCTTTTGTTTTCTTTTTTGTTGGTTTGGTTTGGTTTTGGTTTTTTTGTTTGTTTTCAAGACAGGATTTTTCTGTGTAGCTTGGCTGTCCTGGAACTTTCTTTGTAGACTTATTAGGCTGGCCTTGAACTCAGAGATCTGCCTGCCTCTGCCTCCTGAGTGCTGGGATTAAAAGTGTGTGCCAACATACCCGGCCAGCATTTTTGATTTTAGCAAATTTACAAATATCACCATTAAAGACACTGAATAACTTCCCTCCAGCTCTAAAATTTATAATTTGATAGATAACAAATATGAGAAAGAAGAGAAGCAAGCATAGTAGCACATTCTGCAACCTAACACCTAGAGTTTAAAGACACTGTACTGGTAAGACCTGCATTATGAATGAATGAATGAATGAATGAGGAAATATATAAATCCAGGACTTCTGCCTGGCAGCCTGAGTGTCAGAGACAACTCAAGGCACCCCTGACTTGTGGCAGTCTTAGCTGCCCACACCACTGTGGAGAGAAATCCAGCTTAGGCCCACTGACCAAGGAGCCTAGGATGGGGTGGAGACAGAGACCCTCTAGCACATACTGGACATAGCTAGAAGAACGACCTTCCAGAGGCAAAAAAAAATCCTGCTTCACAGGTTGATGATCATGTCACAGAACTCAGGGTATCCCTTCAAAATGCGGCCGTGTGTCTCAAGAGAAATAAGGAGTTAGTAAGATAAATGTCACCCAAGCATGGGGACCAGAGTTCAATCCTCAGAACCACATAAAAAACCAGGTGCCAGTCTGTAATCCCAGTGTTGGAGAAGGTGGAGACAGGAGGAAAGTTGGGGTTCGCTGGCAACCAATCTAGCCTAATCAGTGATGCTCAGAACAGAAAGAGACCATGCCTTTAAAAGAAAATGGTGAACAGGTCCTGAGGAAGCATACTCAAGGTTGACATCTGTCCTGCACAAAGGCACACACACACACACACACACACACACACACACACACACAGAGACACCCATACATCCATATACACAAGAAAAAAAGAAGAAAGAATTAACCATGAACACGAAGGCTGGCATCTGCTAGGATTTAATGGGCCTTCCTGGGCTGGTCAGGGAACTAAATCATTGCTTTCACAGGAAACCTGGAAGAGCGAATCCCAAATTACCAAGGTTGCTACAAAAGGAACTTTGAAGCCTAGTTTGTGAAGCAGGGCTGCCCAATGAGGCTATTAAGTGCTTGGAATCCCATTCATAAAGGGCCTGCGCAAGTCCCCCGAACCACAGGCAGTAAAATCCTGAACTAACATGCTTAATCCCTAACTACTGTTGGTCTTATGTCATTTGCTCCAGCTTTGGGCCAGATGTCATTAAAGGTTTCTGGGCATTTTCTGATCGTGGTGGGGCCTGCCACAAGGTTGGTCGAGTAGAGCATGAGCCAAGACCTTTACAGAGGGACAGAAGCCTCCTCTCTGTCTAGTGAGGCCTCCTGACTCTACATCGACGGCATACAACACAGGATCATGAAAGGCTCTCCCCCCTGGCTCAGGCACCCGGACATTCTTGTTAACGTGACCATGGCCAAACAGACAGATTCCTCTGGGACTCATTGTCCTCAACATGAATGACAAAGAAATAGGAAGGAACAGTTTCTAGGTTTCTACATTCCCTCTTTTTCAGAAGACAACAGAAGGTGTGGCCAGGCTGACTAAGCCCCGCCCATGCTTAAAGCACGACACCTGGCAAGCATTAAACACAGAACACATATTGAAGCAGGATCTGGCACCGCTGCGCTGGACAACTGTATTACCTCCATTTCCCAGGTAAAGAAAGAGATGGTTGGGATTCATGTCGCCAAGGAGACGAGATTTTTAAGTTTTTAGTTTGAGACTGGACTCAAGCCTTAGAAGCTGAAGAGAATCATCATAACCACTGAGCTGTTCTGATGAGAGTGCCTCTAGCTAAGGGCTTAAAGTCTTTAATCAGCACTTGTAAATGAGAATACTTAAATGTGTAAAGTTCTTTCAGACACATTACTTCTGTAATCTTTACCAGTCTATGAAGCAGATAAAATTACATCTCTATTTTTATATATAAATATAAAATATTACAATATCTAAAATTTTTAAATATTAAAAATCCACTTCTCCATATATCTATATATATATCTATAGATAGATAGATAGATAGATAGATAGATAGATAGATAGATAGATAGATAGATATACCCCCAAAATGTTGATGATGTGGGCTGGGAGGGGTGTTCATTTCATTTGGTAAACTACCTATCGTGCAAGCCTAAGGACCTGGGTTCTAGTCCAGAGCACCCCAGTAAGAGCAGAGAAGCCCGGCTTGTTGCTGCATTGCTAGCTCTGGGGATGCAGGTCACTGGAGCTTGCTGGGGCCTGACCACAGGCTCCAAATTCAGTGAGGGTGTGATGGTCCTCATTTGCAAGTTCTTTATAATAATAAAGTTTTAGGGGTGAGGAGATGCCCTGGCAGTTAAGAGCACTTTGTTTTCACAGACGACCAGAGTTTGACTCCCGATACCCACAAGGCAGCTCCCAAGCATCTGGGGTTCCAATCCCGGGGAGCCTGAATCTGATGCCCTCTTCTAACCATATGCTGCACAGACACACAGAGGGCCACACCTGGGAACAAAACGCTCATACGCGTAAAATTTTAAAATCTAAGCAAGAAATTTTTTAAATTAAAAAAATAAGATTTTAATGAATTTTAACAACAAAAAAAATGAGCACCATCACATTATCATGTGTGTACACATTTATGCAGGTATCTTTACTTACTCAAGCCCCTACTAGCCCTCTGCTGGTCCCCAACCCTCACTATGGCCCCCTCCCCCTTTTCAAACATGCACCCTCTATTTTCAAGTCCTCTTGTAAAAAGTCTAGATTCTGGATAGGAGGGGGGGAAACAAGCCAAATTATCTTCTGAGCCTCATTTATTTTGCTGACCATGATCTCCAGTTCCATCCATTTTCCTGCAAGTGACATCTTGTTCTCCCTGGCGGCTGAGTATGACACCATACACATGTATATCTGTCACGTTTTATTGATGGACATCTAAGCTGATTCATACCTTGGCTATCGCAAAGAGCAGGGCAGTAATCGTAGGCATACAGGTTGTCTCTGCTGTGCAGGGATGTGAACTCCCTGAAGTGTAAATCGAGAGTGGTACAGTTACATCCAAACAAGTTCCATTTCATGGGGGGTTTTTAGGGATTACTTTAATATTATCTTTATATAGTCCATGTGTATGTGGCTATGCCTGCGTGTACATATGTATACCATGTGCATGCAGAAGCCTACAGAGGTCAGAAAGGGAGTTAGATACCCTGGAACTGAAATTATAGATGGTAGTGAACCACCATGGGTGTGCTGGGAAATGAACCCAGGTCTTCTGCAAGAGCAGTAAGTGCTCTTAACCCCTCCAACCTTCTCAGTTTTTGAGGACAATGATTTCCATAACGGCTGCGCTAATTTACATTCCCACCAACACTGTATGAATAATGGTTCCCTTTTCCCCAAAGCCGGCCAAGCATTTGTTGTTTGACTTCTTGTTAGCTAAAGGGTCTCATTATATAAAGCTTGGGCTGGCCTGAATCGTGCAATGTAGCCCAGGCTAGGCTCAAACTCCTGCCGCAGCCTCCTGCGCACTGAGCTGAAAGGCATGTGTCACTACACCAGAGTTTATTTAACAGCTTTATTATCCACTATTTGCTTTGATGGGATTTTTTTGTCCGCCTCCTCCAGAATTCCTTGTAAGTCATTTGATGTGCATATGTCATACAAAGCTGGCTGGGGAAAAAGACAGCAGACCCAGACCGACTAACAAGGCACACGTTTGGGACAAGCTCCCCGTAGATCCAAGATAACAGGTGAAAGTGCAGAGTCTCTGTTCCAAATTCTAAGAAGGGGCGAAGTGTCCACACTTTGGTCTTCATTCTTCTTGAGTTTCATGTGTTTTGCAAATTGTATCTTGGGTAATCTAAGTTTCTGGGCTTATATCCACTTATCAGTGAGTACATGTTATGTGAGTTCTTTTGTGATTGGGTTACCTCACTTAGGATGATACCCTCCAGATCCATCCATTTGCCTAGGAATTTCATAAATTCATTGTTACAGAGATCATGTGTGGAGCTGAGACAAAAGGATGGACCAAACAGTGACTGCTGCAGCCGGGGATCCATCCCATAATCAGCCACCAAACACAGACACTATTGCAGGCACTATTGCCAGCAAGATATTGCTGAAAGGGCCCTGATATAGCTGTCTCATGTCTCTATACCAGTGCCTGGCAAACACAGAAGTGGATGCTCACAGTCAGTTATTAGATGGAACACAGGGTTCCCAATGGAGGACCTAGAGAAAATACCCAAGCAGCTGAAGGGGTCTCCAAACCTATAGGTTAAAGAACAATATAATATAACCAGTACCCCCAGAGCTGTGTCTCTAGCTGCATATGTAGCAGAAGATGGCCTAGAGGGCCATCATTTGGAAGAAAGGCCCCTTGGTCATGCAAACTTTATATGCCCCAGTACAGGGGAACGTCAGGGCCAAGATGTGGGAGTGGGTGGGTAGGGGATCAGGGCGGGGGGGTGGGGGGTGGGGGAGGGTATAGGGAACTTTCGGGATAGCATTTGAAATGTGAATGAAGAAAATATCTAATAAAATTTTTTTTTAAAGTGCAGAGTCTCAGGGTAAGAAAGAGAAGGCAGATAAGCAAGGGAGTTTATCGAACTATTCTGGTTCAATATCTGTAAGGCAAGCACAATGCATATGCGTGTACATATGTGTATGCACACATATACACGCGTGCATGTGCGAGCACACACACGCACACACGCACTCATACACAATCAGGAAAGAAAAGTCCGGGTCTAGCCACTCTCATGAGCCAGTCAAGGAGGAAGAAACTTAAACTGGGGGAGAGCACAGCACATCCCCTTTTTTCGAAGATGGAAACAGTCCTAGGTCCCTGGTGGGTCACTGAAAACATAAATACTCAACCCTGTCTACAGAAGGCTTCTTCCTGTCTATGCATGCCTATACTAAAGTGTAATTTCCCAATGATGCACAGTGGGACATAAGAAACAGTAACTATTAGAGCTTAGGGAGATGGCTCCACGGTTAAGAGAACTTGCTACTGTTGCAGAAGACCTGAGTTTAGTTCCCAGACTCCACCTCAGGCTCATAATCTCTTGTAACAATGTCACCTCTGGCCTCCTTAGGTGCTTGCACTCATGGTGCACTTACCCATACACACACACACACACACACACACACACACACACACACATCATTTAATAATAGGAATAATTATAAAAAATTAATAAAAATACTCTAATAAATGTGGTCTTTTGTGGGATGTATGTTCACATATGTCTGCTTGCACATACAGTTGCCAGAGGACAACCTGAGGTGCCACCCCCAACACACTCCCTTTACAAGACAGTCTCTTCGGGCAATGTCTGTCTTTACAGCACACACACACACACACACACACACACACACACACACACATACATTTACCTATCCCTACGTGATATCCTACTGTAGTGTATTCACCCTCCTAGTGCTGATATAAGATGACACAATGCCCATACAATAGGGCAAAGAGAGATGGTGATAAAGGTCTGCTGACAGCGACTCACACTACTACATAAGGAATACCTGTGTGCTCTCACATCCATCAAGCCCACTTGCCTATGCCAAAGTGTAATGATACAAACCAATGCATTTCTAGTTAAGAGAAAAAAATTCCAACTTGATCACAACTGAAGGCCAGTCTAGACCATGTATCAAGTTCAAGGATATAGAGAGAGTTTGAGGCTGGCCCAAGCCACATAAGGAGACCATGAAGAAAGAAAGAAAGAAAGAAAGAAAGAAAGAAAGAAAGAAAGAAAGAAAGAAAGAAAGAAAGAAAGAAAGAAAGAAAGAAAGAAAGAGAAAAGGAGGGAGGGAGGGAGGGAGGGAGAAAGGGAGGAAGGGAGGAAGGGAGGAAGGGAGGAAGGGAGGAAGGGAGGAAGGGAGGAAGGGAGGAAGGGAGGAAGGGAGGAAGGGAGGAAGGGAGAAGAGAAGAGAAGAGAAGAGAAGAGAAGAGAAGAGAAGAGAAGAGAAGAGAAGAGAAGAGAAGAGAAGGAGAGAGGGGGGAACATTTCTTCTATGAAAAATCAGCAGTGTTGTTCTGACTGTTTTTTCATTGCATGCCCCCAGGTTTATTCCTTCCTTATTGAGCCAGCAGAGGAGGCTACAGCTGAGGCAAACTGAATACACAGAATTCTAACCAAAAAGACATTTCCCAAGGGGGTTGGGGATTTTAGGTCAGTGGTAGAACACTTGCCTAGCAAGCTCAAGGCCCTGGGTTCAGCCCTCAGCTTAGGGGTCGGGTCGGGGGAGGGGGCAAACAAAAACAAAACAAAACAAAAAACAAACAAACAAAAAACACATTTCCCAGCTCAATAGAGGACCGGGATTCACTTCTCAGAATCCACGTAACACCTCACAGCCAATCTCTAACTCCAGTTCTAGGGCACCCAACCCCCTTTTTTCTGATTTCCATGGGCAAGAGGCACACACATGGTACACATGCTTCTATTTAGGCAAAAAGCTAGGATGCATAAAAATATTTTAAAAATTAGAGCACATTTCCCTTTCTCTGCAGATCCTGAAACATGCAGAAGCAATCCAGTTCTCAACACTGTTGATTTCCTTCTGTCCATGTAGGCAAGCTCACTTTCTGTTCAGCGGCTCTGTGGTTTCCAAATGCATTGTTTCTTTCTACAGGGTGCGGAGGAAACAGGCCCCTGGACTCGCAAAGTAAAAGGAAGAACAAGACAAGTAAGCTTCATGCGTCCTCCACTCTGATGGACGGAGCTTTCCTAAAGTAAGCTTACGTTGGAATATTTACTTCTTTTTCTTTTCTTTCTTGTAGTGATTTTGTTTTCATTTTGTTAATCAATTCTCATTGTTCATAATAATAATTATTAAAAAAATCTTTAGCATAGCAATGTTCTGTCACAAAAAAGAAACTTTGCTACTAAGGAGATGGCCCAGTCAAATAAAGTGGCTGTCATGCATGCGGACCAGAGTTCAAGCCCCCATTTCCTACTTAAAAGCCTGGAACAATCAGGGAAGGGTGAGGGTCAAAAAGAGGCAGATTCCGCAGCTCACTGGTCAGTGGGTGAGCTCGGTGAGAGACCCTGTCTCAAGAGGTGAAGAGCTACAAAAGAAAACACGGCGGCAGCATCCTCTGGCCTCTCCATGTATACATTTATCCAAATATGGATGTGCATGTGTGCATGTGTGTGCCCACACACAAATAAACAAGCAGCTTTCATGCAACACAACAGTAGCAACGGACAGAAGCTCGGCTTCCCGTGAGCCATGCTATCTCACTGAAGAAAGGACTCAAGCAATGGAAATATAGTCAGCTTGTACAACTTACAGACTTAAATTTTGGTTGTTTTTGTATTCTGCAGACAGGGCCATATTCTAGAACCCAGGCTGGGCCTGATCCACCATTAACAGGTGTGTAAGACCAGTTGGCTATTAAACTTTTATAATCTATTATAACTTTATGACTTCACCGCTGCATTTAACACCAACCCACTGTAATCCCAACAACTGACATGATCAGGGAGGGCTCGTGAATTGTGAACTACCTAACCAAGGCTAAGTATCTCTCTAAAACTAAATACATTTCTCCAAAGGGCTAAGTCAAAAGTGTAAACAACTCAAGTGTTGTGTCTTGACTGATGGACTCTGCCTTATGGTTTCATTGCTGTGAAGAGACACCAGGACCAAGACAACTCTTTTTTTTTCTTTTTTTTTTTTTTTAAAGATTTATTTTATTGCATCTTTTTTTTTTTAAGATTTATTTTATTTATTATATGTAAGTACACTGAAGCTGTCTTCTGACATTCCAGAAGAGGGCGCCAGATCTCGTTACGGATGGTTGTGAGCCACCATGTGGTTGCTGGGATTTGAACTTATCACCTTCGGAAGAGCAGTCGGGTGCTCTTACCCGCTGAGCCATCTCACCAGCCCCCAAAAGATTTATTTTATTATGTGAGTACACTGTTAACTGTCTTCAGACATGCCAGAAGAGGGCATTAGATCCCATTACAGATGGTTGTGAGCCACCATGTGGTTGCTGGGAATTGAACTCAGGACCTCTAGAAGAGCAGTCAATGCCCTAAACTGCTGAGCCATCTCTCCAGCCCCCAAGCCAACTCTTATAAAGGCAAACATTTAGTTGGGGCTGGGCTTACAGGTTCAGAGGTTCAGTCCATTATTATCACAGCAGGAAACATGGCAGCATCCAGGCAGACATGGTGCTGGAAAAAGAGCTGAGAGTTCTATATCTTGCTCCACGGGCAGCAGAAGGAGACTATGTTTCCATACTGGGCAGAGCTTGAGGAATATATTGAATCCTCAAAGCCCCACCTCCACAGTGACACACTTCCTTTAACAAGGCCACACCTCCTTCAGTAAGGCCACACCTCCTTCAGTAAGGCCACGCCTCTTAAAAGTGCCACTCCCTATGGCCAAGTTTCAAACACGTGAATCTGTGGGAGCCATTCCTATTCAAACCACTATACACTCATAACCACCTCTACCATTTACTACACAGAATCTAGACAGACGCTCATTAGAGGGGATGGGAGGAGGACAACAGAAAAAGGAACGGGAAGTAGGCACTGCTCAGCCTATTCAAGGATTTTATGTAAGAATCTCGGATAGATCTGGAAAATAGGACACCGGGATACAAAAACACACTTCAAAGGGAGGAAATTTGGGTTTAATAAATGTAACAGATTGAGGTTAGATAAAGCCATGATGAATATGAGTACTATGGCGGAGAAGCCTCAGCAAGGAGAAGTCATGAACTCTGAGAGGTGTCTGTTTATCCAGCCTTTAAATCCTGATAGCACAGTGTCTTGCTTCAGCAACTCAGGAAAATTCTTAGTCAACACCTGAAATTAAAGCTGTCCAATGGTTGGATGGGAGGCAAATTTTGGCCTAACGAGAACTAGCAAAAATTAAATACAGTGCTACCAGGACTCACAAAGTCTCCAACAGATCCAGTTCAAAGACAAAGGTCAACAGTTTTGGGATGTTCTTTGATGAGGAACTGCCTTCCTGGTCTGTCCTCCTATGTTATTGTTTTGGAAGCATGTGTATGCTACTGGCTTTTCAATAGAGCAGTCTAACATGCAAGTTGGTAAGGCACCTTTGGGTCACACCACAGCCCAGAGAGGAGCACAGCTGGACGTGATTCAGATCACCCCCCACCCCCACCCCACCCCCACCCGTGTACTGAATCACAGTGCTTTAACAGCTTTAAGAGCAGAAGTCCTCTGTGCCCTAACAAGGAAGAAATCAATCATCAGCAGAAAAAAATATGAATAGGAAGGGGAAGGGTATAGCTAGCAGGGCCTGAATGGATGAATAACCCCAGTACACATGGTGAACAAACACATTAGGATGACCACGTGAACACAGCGGTGTATTTAACAGAGCATGGGTAACTTAACAGTGGCTACCGCGCCAACTGATCGACCCTAACTAAATTCAGGATCACACACAAGAAGTCATGGAATAGAAGGACAAGCTCCCTGGGAAGAAAGGGTTCAGACAGAGAGGCAGAGCAAAGGAGAAAGTAATGAGGTGACCACAATCTAAATATATTATATCCATGTGTAAAATTCTCTTTAAAAAAAACATTAAAAATAAATAACTTTCAAGTGACAAAAAAAATGTTATCAATAACCAACAAATCCGTTCTTTAGCAGAAAAGCAATTTATAAGTAGGTATAGTTATGCAAGTTTTTGTTGTTGTTGTTGTTGCCTTATTTTATTTTATTGAGATAGAATTTTTCTGTGTAGCCCTGGCTTTCCTGGAACTCTCACTACAGACAAGGCTGGCCTTGAACTCACAGAGGCCGAGCCTCTGCCTCCCAAGTGCAGGAATTAAAGGTGTCACCACTGGCCAGGGTTGTGAAAGAAAGAGCACAAGCTTTAAAAAAAAACACATGTGACAAGGCCTGGTAGCATACGCGTTTGATCCCAGAACTTGGAAGAGAGGCAGGCAGGTCTGAGTTCAAGCCCAGCCTGGTCTACAGAATGAGTTCCGGGGAAGCCAGGGCTACACAGAGAAACCCTGTCTTAGGGAAGGGTTGGTGGATTCAAATGTTTCATTCTCTAACAGTGAAAAAATCTTCATGGCCAAAATTATGGCACAGAGCATGTTATCAAAACCAGGTTTCATTACCAAGTTCTGTATGGATTCCAATGGCTAAAATATACTCATATCCAAAGACTCTGCAGCTATTGGGAGGGGGAGTGCAGGGGAGTTGGGAAGAGGAAGTCAGCCTGCAGCAGAGAAGCCTGCCCCCAGGTCTTGAATCTTCACAGACACTGAAAAGAGGTAGGGTTAGGCAGGCAGGATGACAGTCCCACCCACTGACAAATTCTAGAGCCCTCAAACAACAGCTCATAAAAGCTCTGGGATCTGTCAACCCCAGTAAAGCAGGAGTGGGGTGAAAATGGGCTCTGTCACCCTGTCACCTGCTGTAAGGTAGGAGTGAGGTGAGAGGATGTGACCAGAGGACAGGCCTAAATACCCTCTCTCTTCTTTTAATGACAGGTTCTCCCTGCCCATCCTGGATTCATCTTTCCCACCAGAAAATGCTTCGTGGTCATGTCTACCCACAGCCAACCCTGCAAGCCCCGACAGGCATGCTCCCTCTGCTGCAGGATGCCTCTGAAGGCTGCACACAGAGCCTGGTGCTGTCTGGACATCGCTTGTGCCGTGGGGCTCCTCCGGTGGCTTCCTGAACCCGCTACACTTGGCTTTTCATGTCTTACACTTTGCAGCTTCACTTCCTGGGGCATGCCGGGGGTAGGGATGGCACAACGGTAGAGCACTTGGCCTAGAATGTTCAAGCCCTGAACCTTTCCACCAAGTCTCACAGGGGCTCACAGTTCTCCACCACCTTGTGATTAACCCAAACCCTCTTTTCACTTTCAGTTTTGAAACAAGCTCTTACTAAGATGCCGGATTGGCTCTGAGCTCACTTTGTAGTTCAAGAAGGCCTTGAAACTGTGAACCCACCTCTCTCAGTCCCAAGTAGCTGGGCTCACAAGCCGGTTCCATCGGGTCCAGTCTCAATGAGTAGTTATGCCACACGGTTAGACAAGCTTTCCATTCCCCATTTAGTCTTGGTAAGGCACTCATAATGACAGACTCCACCACTCGGTCACAACACTGACCTTTTTTTTTTTTCAGGCACAGTCTCATGTAGCTCAGGCTGACCTCAAACTCACTATGTACAGATGGATGTCGCTAAATTCCTAACCTTCCTGTACCCCTCAAGTACAGGCCCATGGCAACAGGCCTGGCTAAAAAATATTAATTTGCAAAGTCCTATATACGGATGAGCCTCACGAAGGCAGCCAGTCTCAGGTTTCTTTTCTTTTGAAACCTCTTTATTCAGTCATACAAACACCCCTGTGAACTCCTCCATCTGAACTGATGCTATATGATAAATCAACGCTAGCAGGGATGGGGGGGTGCTTCACTGACATGCGTTTGTCTATTTCTTCTCATCAGACCCAATGCTGTGCTTCTGTTTATACTTATGATGTCCATTATGTGCTCTTGTTATGAGCAATCTCAAGTCCATGAGAATCAGGGCCTGTGTTTGGAAAACAGATATTACTCATCATGCAAGATAAACTGTTTTGTTTTATTTTGTTTGGTTTTGTTTTGCTTCGGTTATCTCCCATCCCTTCCTCAAACCAGAGTGGAACTTCATAGAACAGGTGAAGGGATGAAGGTCTACGGAATGAACCTTCAAGAAGCCTCCCAAATTCTACCCCGCTCCATGGGTGCCCTCTGCCCAACAGGCTTCCGTCAGAACACAAACACTAAAGAGAAGCCTTCAGGACTCAGATCACTGGTCAGTGTCTCAGCTGGGGTGTGATGTCTGAGCCTGTAACCTGGCTTCTCTCTACCTGGAAAGTGATGTCTGAGCCTGTAACCTGGCTTCTCTCTACCTGGAAAGTGATGTCTGAGCCTGTAACCTGGCTTCTCTCTACCTGGAAAGTGATGTCTGAGCCTGTAACCTGGCTTCTCTCTACCTGGAAAGTGATGTCTGAGCCTGTAACCTGGCTTCTCTCTACCTGGAAAGTGATGTTCCAACTGTGTTTCTGATACAGAAAACTTCACAGTTAGCCAAGTAAGTACCATGCCCACATCAGTTCTAATCCAGTCTAGGACAGTAATGCCTCTGCCACTGTCCCCAGCTGCTTCCCAATAAGCCTACTTACAGACTGCCTGCCATGGCACAAGGCATCCTGTTTTGATTGAAATTCAGAGAAATGACAGCCTAAAAGTGAAATTAAGAAGGTCTTTGTTTTGGCTTTGGTTTTTTTGTACTAGTGAAGTGCTCGCATTCAGGTGACGATCCTCTCCTGAGCAGCTCAGAGTCTCTCATCTCTGACTTTATATCTCTGTTCAGTGGGCGGTGTGGCCCAAGCATATGGTGCTGTCTATAGAGATAGCTGCCGGGAAAGCTAAGTTTTACAAGACACAATGACACACATATCTTAACAGAGAGAAAAGGCTCCCCACTACCCAGGAAAATTTATGAAAGGGTCTTAAGGATCTTCATATTCCATCCTTAGGTGCTTGAGCCCAGGAGAAACCACTATCTGTATGGGATTTATTATTATTACCAAAGGTTCATCAACTCCCTGAACTCCTTTATGTGTAGGAAATGTCAACACCACCCACGGAACATCTTTATTTTGCTTTGTTGCTTTCACAAGTAAAGAATAATGCTCAATTTAATACACTCTTTGGGGGATGTGGGGGTGTGTAGGCCTGAAGAATGAGTCAGGGCCGCCTCAACCGGTATCCGAGGCTGGCCTGGAATTCACTAAGTCCAGACTGGCCTGCAACTACTGGGCTCACAGGCATAGTCCCCGTGTCCAGCCTAAACATTTCTGGAGAAGAGAGAAATACTCTCATGTGTGACTCAGGTCAAAGCAAGCAATCCTTAGCACATGTGAATGTTAAAACTTTTACATAAAACAACAGACTCTTTGGCTACCGTTTTCCTTTCTTTATAGTATTGCCTTAAGCGCCCACAAATGTAGCCGACATTCTTTTTGCCTCTGCTGCTCCCAAATAAGAACTATTTTAGGAGAATTAACATGAGGCCTCTTACTTTTGACTACTTAAGGATCTTAGGAGCACTAACACCCGGACACCTGCAAACCCCACCACACACAGCAAGAACAGGAAGGAAGGACCCTTTCCACGCAATGTCCATTCACAGAGGTGGTAACTGAAAGACGACCACCTCCCTCCACTACTTTTAAAGGAATGGTATTCTCAGAGAAATGCCAGCACACATGCCAACTCTACGCAACCCTGGGAGGAATCGTCAGCAATACTCAAGTGTTGGAACAACGCTAAGCCTGCTCCCAGAATGGCAGGAACGCGTTAGCATGGGTTATTCTGGCTCTGTGTTCTGCAGTACGCAGCCATTCTAACTATGGCAGAAGGGAAGGAAAACGTAGGGTGACTTTTTAAGGTTAATGATTCAGGCGACTCTTAGAATAACTTCTACTTGAGAAGCTGTAACTATGAGGTCCTATCAAGAGCCTCTCCAGCTGTTGAAAACTGAGTTCTGAAATTTCCCCTCTGATTACCCATTCCTGACAATCCTTAAACCCAAATATCACCGTTTAATGAACCCAGAGGAGTGCTTCTGGCCTCCAATGGATTCAGAACTCCATCTAAATTTTCAATTGGCTTCCTGATTAAATGTTTATGGAATTAACCAGAAACCTAGCCTCCAAAAGCCACAGCTGGCTCCCCTGCCCCGCCCCCTAGTCTTCTTTTATAAGTAGCTGAAGGACCCCGATCTGAAAGTCAAGCAATTCAGGAACCTAAGAGACCTGATGCAGGTCGGAAGAGACAATGACAGTCGTGAGGTCTAGGCAATGGCACAAAAGTGGGGCTCCCACTGCCCCGGGAAACGCTAGGCGCTCGCTGGGGTACAAACCGTCCCGCAAAGAACGGAACCGGATGGTCGGAAACTAAGTCAGATCTGCGCGGATTCCCAAGGCCCCAACCTTCTTCCACCACCCTCCTTCCTGTTTATGGATCCACTCCCACAACTCCGACTACTAAAGGGAAAGCAGACATCTCCAAAATATGTCAACACATGACACAACTTGAAGAAGCCGGCTGCTCTTTGGCGCGGGTTACAACTTGCCGGGCTCACATTGGCAAACAGGCTCACTTTAATTACTTTTCATTTACTACGCCACGCTTCCCCTCCAGGGCCCCCGCAAAGACCGGGGTTAGTGAGAACCGGGGAGCCCCGGTGGAGGGAACCAAAATGTGTGGGCGGAGAGCCAGACACCAGCCTCTGCTCGCACAGGCGCAGAACCAAGGCTGGCACCGCCTCTCTGGCTGCAGCAAGCCACGGTCGCGCGGCGCGGAGACCGGGGCCGCGACACTACACGGAAAGGACAGGGCTAGCCGAGGGCCGGCCACCTTTGTCTGGCCTTCCCCACCCACCAGGACGCAGAATGCTTCCATGTAGAGGTCCACGACCTGGTTTGTGTTCCGGACTTGCTCGCGGTCGCCCGAGATACCCCCACCCCCACTTCCCGCGCGCCAGGAACAGCTCCTAGGCGCATCTCTGCGCTCCTGCACCACGGTCGCAGGTCGCCGGGCCAGGAGGACCACCGTGCCCGCTACAACCACAGGGCGCGTTGCAGAACCCGCTCCTGCCGAGCCAATCTAGTAACACTCGGGGGNTTTTTTTTTTTTTTTTTTTTTTTTTTGGTTGGTTTCCCCCCCCCCCACCCCCCGACACGCCTTTAATCCCAGCACTCGGGAGGCAGAGTTACATGGTTTTGTAGCAACACCATGTTGTGTTTCTTCCTGCGGTTGGTTCTGTGATACTTAGACTCTTCTCCTGCCATTCCTCCAGCCATTACCTTTTGTGTTCAGAATTGTTTTGACTACCCAGCATCGTTTGAAATTTAGGTTGTCATTATATAGGATGTTAAAAGAATGACAGAAAAATATTAAACACCCAAGGAACCCATCCAATCAACAAATGGGCAGATGAAATCAACAGGATACTTCTCAAAAGATAAAGTAATAATAATAAAAAAAAATACATGCAAAATATGTTCAGAGTTCTTAGCCAGGGGGAGCTGTAATCAAAACTGCAATGAGAATACATCTCACCACCAGATAAAATGGCTAACACAAAAACAAACAGCAACAGATAGATACTGGTGAGAATGAAGGAGAGGAGGGGAAGCCTTAGGTCCCTTTAGCGATAACATCAACTAGTATAGCCACTCTGGAAATCAACATGAAGGATCTTCAAAAACTAAAATAAAAGTAGAATCACCTTCTGATATTATATTATTGACTGTGGTGGAATATTGAAAGATAGAGACAGAATGCCAGGTGCAGGAAAAAAAAAAGCCAGAACATCTGTATAAAGAGTTCTGATCCAGCCGCAGCATTCCTGAGAATACACCCAAAGGAGCCTAAGCCAATGTACTACAAATACACGCACATCTGTGGCTCTATGGGCAAGTTATAGAATCAGCCTGGGCATCTGAATAAAGAATAGGCAGTATATATACACAGGGGAGTTTTGTACAGTTGTAAGGAAGAACGAAATTGTGTCATTTGCGAGCAAATGGATAGATCCAGAGTTCAGCATACTGTGCAATATATGCCAGACTCAGGAAGACAAATACTGTAACACAGGGAATCGATGACCGAGAAAGGGGGGCTATCTGGGAAGAGAAGGGGGACTTGTTTGATGGGACACCAGAGAGGATAATGGGAGGAGATATGATAAAAGAACATAGCTAACTTTAACAAAAATGTCATTATAAAAATCTGCAGTCTTATACAATGAACATGCACTGCCCTGCTTTGCTTTCTAAGGCTGTGATAAATGCCATGGCAAAAAGTAATTTAGGGAGAAAAGGTTTACTCTTAGAGCTTAGCCATCCTGCAGAGAGGTCAGAGCAGAGGCAGGAGCTGAAGCAGTCCTTGGAATGCTTCTTGCTGGCTGGCTCCTCACAACTTATTCATCCTACTCTTTTACACAACCCAAGACCACCTGCCCACACAAGGAACTGACTACTGTGGGCTGGGCCTCTCACATCAATCATCAATCAAGAAAATGCACCCACAGACTTACCTACAGGCCAATCTGATGGAGGCGTTTTCTCAATTGAGGTTCCCTCCTCCCAGATAATCTTCTAACTTGTGTGAAGTTGACAAAAAAAAAAAAAAGCAAGCCAGCAAGCCTATACACTAATAAAAAGGTCTATCTAAAGTGACTTTGAAGTTACTTAAGTGAAAACATACTTACATCATATAAAAGTTGACCTATCTTCCTATTCCCCCCCCCCCNCCCCCCCCCCCGTTTTCAGTGACCTTTTGCTTAAAATCTAGAAGGGAAATGAAGACTATTTCCCCCACCCTCAGTGGACTACAAATCTAGTTCAGAACAAGAGGTGGATTGAATACACTCACCACAGTGGGCATATATAACTTCTTTTAAATAAAAATAAATTTAAATTTAAAAATCCTTTCTTAAAGGAACAAAGACAATGAGTGTATAGTTTATTTTGAATAAATATCCAAGTCCTCCCAATGTCCTGTCCTGGTTCTTGTAGTCTCTTGTATCTGGTGCAGATTTCTAACCTGCAAACTCTGTAAGATTGGCACCAAATCCTCTTAGCCTCTCTCTCTCCTTCCCAGTATCTCAAAGCCTACAGTCTTCTGCATGTAAAGGTTGTGCAAGGCCTCATAACAGGTTGCTATTTGCTGGGATAGCTCTAAAATTTTAAATGATTTTTCTGCACAAGAGTAGGCTTTTTCTTCAAAGTGAGAGAAATCCTTGACTCTTGAAACTAATCCTGAATATTTCTAAAAAAAAAAAAAATATCAGGAAATGCCATGTGACCTTTTGGATGGCTCTCATGCCGTTTCATTGTTTCTTCTAAAGCATGGCGACTCTCTTTTGTTAGATGCCCTGTTTGTTTTATTTCTCCTAAAACTGGAGTCCTCTCCTCCTCTCCTCCTCTCCTCCTCTCCTCGTCCTTGAGCATATAGCGGTCTGTTAGGAGGGACTGTGTTGTGACGTGTGGCTTTTGCTATTTTGTTGGGAAATGAACTCACAGCCATGCGGATCACCCAGAGGATCCTGACTGAGTTCCCTCCCAGGGTATGGTGTTCCAGGAGGTTCTCATCTCTGGTTTCTTTGAACTGTCTAGTAAACAGTGAGCCCTCCTGGCCTCTGAGGTTGGCACTACCAATCCTGTAGCCTCATTATTTAACTATCCAAGAACTAAAAACACTCAAAAAAAAAAAGAGCAATCAAACATATATAGACTTGTTTCCCTTGTCATCCTTCCTGAAACAATATTGTATTGGGAACTATTATACATTGAATCAGATATTACAGGGAATCTAGAGAGAATTTAAGGTGAATGGCAGGCTACAGAACTTCAGCATCTTCTGGACTCAGTATCCACAGGGAGGTCCGACATCTAATCCCCCGTGGAACCACTATATTTGTACCATTGTATACTGAAACTCACCAAGAATTCTCTTTGAGTAGAAACCCCAAATCCAGTCCATGTTCCATGGTCCCCTCTGCTCAAAGCTAACTGGACAAAAGGAAGCCGACACCACGTCCAGCCAACCACAGCCAATGAGGTCTCCCCATCAATCTCTGGGTGAAAAATCAATCAAAAACACATGGAGACTGTGATCAAATCAGAACAGGCATTTGACCCCAAGATCAGCAGAGTTCAGCCTTATTTACATTTATTTATGCCAGTGTTCTCTAACCTCTCTGCCTTGATTTCCTCATTCAGGAGGAGGAAGAGGAGGAGGAAGAGGAGGAAGAGGAAGAAGGGAAGGAAGAGGAAGAAGGGAAGGGGGAAGGGAGGGGGAGGAGGAATAGGAGGAGGGGGAGAAGAAGAAAAGAAAGAAAAATGGAAAGCAGAATGTTCCCTAATGAACACCGCCCTTTGCTGGTCACTCCCATACATGTTCTCAGTACCAAAGTATTCTCTTTGTAATGTATCTGTAAATATTTGTCTTAAATATCTGTAAGTGATCAGAGCATGTGTGTTCACTAGCTTTCAAGGGCAGGGTTTGGGCCTTTTGTTCTCATCCGTGTCTGGATGAGACAATAAATCATGTTGCCTGACTGAGATCTCTCAATTTTGCAAAGGAGCTAAAACCATCAACATGGATTTCTGTGAAGATTGTAAATATGACTATCTTGGACATGTTTCAGACACTTGGCTAGTGTCCCAGACCACTAATCTGTGAGTCAGTTAGTGACAAAATGACCCTAATAAAATGGAGAAAGTTAGAATAAGTTTGGTGAATTTTTTTTTTATAAAATTGAATGTATTGAATTTAAAGAATTGTGTACAGTCTTGAGACTGTGCTTTTCCTACTTTTTTCTGGCAGAAAAAAAAAGAGAAACACTGATAATTAATTATAATATTAATATTTCTTTTTGAAAAAAAATAAGTAGACTACCAAAATGAGCTCATAGCTCTCCTCATGTTACTTGCTTATCAAAAAGGCCAAACACTACTCTTGGACGTTGTCTCACCCTGTATCCCAGGCTTGCTTTAATTCAACTCCTGGTCCTCTTGTCTTTACCCCCTAAGTGTTGGGATTATGAGTGTGCACTACCACAACCTGCAGATGAGGTGTCTGATATTGAGCCCAGGGCTTTGTGCTTTCTGGGCAAGCTTTGTTCCAACGGAGCTAGAACCTGCTTCTTGGTCCTCCTAAGAGGAAGTAAGTCCTGTTCTCCAGCTGTGCCCACAGCTACAACCTGGTGCAAGGCCCACATACCCTGCTTCCTCTGCATCTTGGCTTCTACTGCTCTTCTTGTTTCCTGGCTTTCTCATTCTGGAAAATTACTTTAAGCCTGAGAAGATGCTATCTGGCTTGGGTTTTTTAATCTCTCAAGGCTGACTGTTGCCCACACTTGACTTTTTTAACTCTCACAGTGGAAACCTTAGCACTCCCAGAGGCCTGCGAACTCCTCTGTCTAGCCCTGCTCTGCCCCATCTCCTTACTCTCTTTCTAGACTGGACCAGAAAGACTTCATCTATGCCCCGTTTTCCATAGCAGCATCCACTAAATAAGGAAACTACAGCCAGGCATGACAGCACTTGCTATAATCCCAGTACTCAAGAGGCAGAGACAGGCAGATCTCTGTGATTTTGAGGCTACCCTGGTCTACAGAGTGAGTTTCAGGGCCGGGCAGCCAGAACTACATAATGATAGCCTGTCTCCAGAGAGAGAGGGGAGGAAGAAGAAGAAGGAAGAGGAGGAGGAAGAGGAAGGAAGAGGAAGAAGAAGAGGAAGGAGGGGGAAGAAGAGGAGGAAGAGGAAGAGGGGGAGGAAGGCAGAACAGGAAAAAAAAATAAAACAGGAGAAACTACAGAATTTAGGCTATTGACACAGATTTTCAATGAAGCCATCTCCCGGAACCACTCTCATTGTGACCATGGATAATTCTCTGTGGTAAAACACTTAGTTCAGTCTTCATTTTCATAAATACACTTGAATGACCCAGTCCAAGGGTCAGTCAATGGGGTCTGCAAGAGAGAAAGAAGGAACTGTGGGGCAAGAGACTCATAGAAACAAAACAGGCTATTAAGGATCAAGGATTAAATCTCAAGTCTTGAGTCTAAAGTCTCATTTATTGAAAAGAAACTATGTGTATATAAGCACTTGCTGGAGAGTGCATCTGGAGACACTTAACCACAGATCCAGGATGTATAGGAGAAAAACAAGATGTTATCAGAGTGTGTTCAGCTGTGGTGGGCTTCTTGCAAAAAACATCATGCTAGGAAAACAAGTCTCTTGTCAGGGTGGAAAAGTACCACCTGTAAGTAAATAGCCTGAGATGGCTGCAGGGATGATAGCTGCTTTCTGCTAAGAGTCTGTTCCCAACACTTGAACTCCTGCTTAAATGTCCCTTAGTGTGCTTCTTTAGGGTTAGCTCTCAAACTCAAGACAAAAGGTTAACTGAGTGCCTATTTAACATATCCCAGCACTCGGGAGGCAGAGGCAGGCGGATTTCTGAGTTCGAGGCCAGCCTGGTCTACAAAGTGAGTTCCAGGACAGCCAGGGCTACACAGAGAAACCCTGTCTCGAAAAACAAAAACAAAACAACAACAACAAAAAAAACCATATCAAAGTGGATGTTGGCCACGAGGTTCTCACCAACTACCTGTCATGGGCACATCCTGTCTGACATATCTGTCCTGTCCTCTAAACTGTCCAGCCCAGGGCTGGGTAGGGCCCTCTGCCCAGCTTCTCTTCCCTATATAACCCAGCCATTTGGCTACACAGTGATCTCTTGGTCTCCTGGTTTGCTCCTGTCTTCTCTTCTCTTCTGTCTTCTTCTCTTTCTCTCTCAATCTCCCCATCCCTCCCTCTCTTCTCATGGCGCAGTTGGATCTGCAACCTTCTAGATGCCTCTGAATATGCTCTCCCTTATGCCTACAATACACCTTCTCCAACTTCTCCTCAGCCCATACCTAGGAGAAGTCATGTCATCCTTTCTTTTTTTTTAAGATTTATTTTATTTATTATATGTAAGTACACTGTAGCTGTCTTCAGACACTCCAGAAGAGGGCGCCAAATCTCGTTACAGATGGTTGTGAGCCACCATGTGGATGCTGGGATTTGAACTTATCACCTTCGGAAGAGCAGTCGGGTGCTCTTACCTGCTGAGCCATCTCACCAGCCCCCATCCTTTCATTTTTATTCAGAGACTTAAGTTTAAAAATTATGTATGTGAAACGTTACAATCGATTGTATAGCAGAGACAGTATTCTGTCATAGAACTTGAAGAGACAAAAGCATTTTTTAAAAAAATGCAAAACAAATATTTTGGACTACTCAGGATAGCAAGGTGATTATAAGGAAAAGATTATCTTTGAAATCATGAAATTGAGATCTCTTTATATAAAATTTAAGAGCTTGGGCATGTGTCACCACTGGGGAAGCAGAGACCAGAAAAATCAAGGTAAGTCTGAGCCACCCTGCTCTACAAAGCAAATTCCAGACTAGCCAGGGTTTCACAGTAATACTCTGATGCAAAAGAAAGAAAAAGGAAGCAGATGGCAGGTAAGCTACAGCTGACAGGTTTGTTACAATGTAGCCAGAGGAAGTCGCTGGAAAATAAGGACTCAAGGTATAGCACTTGCCTGGCTTGTGTAGGCCCCAGTTCAAGCCCCAGTATAAATAGATGATAGACAGACAGACAGATCAGACTGTAAGGTGCCTGATAAAAGGACTTACGCTTAAAAAGACATATTTGAAAATTTGTTCTTAATCAGACTTCTATGGCCCAAGCTAGCCTAGAACTTGTGATCTTCCTTATCTTCCAAATGCTGGGCTTATTAAAAGAATTTTGTTAAGTACTTGTTCTTTATTTTTTATTTACTTATTTTTAGTTTTACTGAGACAGTGTCTCACCGTATCTCAGGTTGACCTGGAACTTTCTGCACAAGACCAGACTAACCTCAATTTCTCCCTGACTGCCTCCGCTTCCTGAATGCTGGGGTTAAAGGTGGGTATTACCACACCACCACACCTCACTAGCACCTAGCTTTTTAAAGTATGCAAATACAAATGTTAGCTAATGGATTAATGTTTGATAATAGTGCACACATAATTGGTTTACTTACATGTTCCACCCAATCATTGTGTTATATCATATGGGTTTACTGTGTTACTGCTTTTTTATGATGAACACATACACTATTTGAGAGACCTGGCTTTCTGACTATAAGTAGCTGAAGTTAGATGGATAAACTAAAGTAGCATTATTCAGTGTGTGTTCCTATGGCTGTAGTTGTTTAGGCTGCTGGCAGGCATTGTTGCAAAAAGGGTACTATTGCTAAAAATAACAAGGGTGGAGAGTTGAGGATATAGCTCATTGCCAGAGCACTTACCCATGTGGGAGGCCCTGGCTTCAATTCAAATTCAGTATTACAAAACAAACAAACAGACAAACAGTACTCTTCTCTAGCTAGGCATGGCGGCCCATGCTTGTAATCTAAGCATTTGGGAGATAACAACAGAAAGATCAGGAGTTCCAAGTTAGTTTTGGCTACACTGAGTTGAAGGCCAGCCATGGCTACATGAGACCTGTCTCTAGCAAACAAAGTTAAGAAGTAATTTTACTATGGACCTCTCAAGGCCTTGGTTGTGCTACTGTACTTTGTGAACACGCAAGAAGAAAGGAGTTTCTTGGAACATTTTCTTGTACATGCTTTGTAAGGACTAATCGCCGGGGCTGGAGAGATTGCTCAGTGGTTAAGAGCACTGGCTGCTTTTCTAGAGGACTCTCTATTCCCAGTCCCAACATGGCAGCTCACAACTGTCTGTAACTTCAGTTCCAGGGGATCCTACACCCCCACATAGACACACATGCAGGCAAAACAGCAATATACATAAAAAAATAAATGAGTCAAAAGGAATCATTTTAAAAATTAAGGAAGTCATCTCTGCCTGCAAGACCTCTGCAGTCCACACTTGAAGAGCCCACAGACCAGGGCAAACCCCAGTCCATCTGTCAGGGTTTCTACCCAATGTTTACATGGGAGATGTCACTAGACAAGTGCGTGCTCAGCATGTACCACTCCAGTGTGTGTCTCAGGAGGATCTTACAAGCCAAAGCTTCTTACTCATGGTTAAGATAGTCTGCATCTAACCAAGGCCTTGGTTTATGGTCCTCAGAAGGAAACTTCAAGAAAGTGATGTCATTTACAGGGACATTTTTCCAAATCCAGGGCTATCATTAGTGACTCATCAGATGCTTGAAGAGAGGCTAATCTCTCTCTGCATTTAACAGGGAGTGTCCTCTGGTCACAATGCCCTTAGCTCCTGTGCCCCAGCGATGTTGACATGACTTCTGAAATGGGCTACATGTCTAAAACCTCCAATCAGGAATGGTGGTCCACCTCCATTATCTCAGCAGCCAAGAGACTGAAGCAGGAAGATCGCTGTGAGAATGAGGCTAGCCAGGGCTATATATAGCGAGTTCTAGGCCAGTCTGGGCTATGTAGTGAAACCTTGTCTCAAAGAAAAAGAAAAAAAAAGAAGAAGGAAGGAAGGAAGAAAAGGAAAGGAAAAGGAATTCCAACACTACCAGGAAACATAGGTGAAAATTCATACACTTTAGTAACGTTTCAGATACTTTAGATACGATATGCTAAAGGATCAAGAATCTAGAGAGAGAGAGAGAGAGAGAGAGAGATGAGAACACCAATTATTTTATTTTTACATTTCCCAATGCATCATTTATAGAGGAGTCACACCTATAACTGGAAATCAAATGGGGCAATAATAAGATCCTGCAGAAACAAAAGAACACAGTCACTTCCTGAAGTCATAAGGCACGCTCTTTCAAAAGCAAAATGGAGTTACTCAGGTTTCTAGTTGATAGAGAGAGCAACATCAGGATGTGTGAACCTGATCAAGGTATGACCTAAAAGGTCATACCCCAATGACAGCTCTCAGTACCAGATCCTTCCTCCCCAGTTTCTACAGGGGTCCAGATATCTTCAGATCTGCTCACAGCTACTAAAAATCTCAGGACCTCTACTACAAGCGAACATAGGCCCTGTGGTCTGAAGCAAATCTCAACCACCTCCTAGACATGCATGCAGCAGGTCTCAGCTCTAGGAAAGATAGCCAAGCACTCAACAGGACTGCAGTCTAACTGGGAGGGGTCAGGATACCGCTCCAGGCACAGAACACGTTTACTGTAATCATGATGTGCCTATGTAGGACAAGATGACTCTGTAAGGGTCACCCAGAACCACTAACAATGGTGGCACAGAAAACAGAGCTGGGGGACAGACAGAGAAAGGTTCCTCTTTGGTACTTTCTCTATTTAGTTTAATATTTTCACCTTGTATGCCTCTACCATTTTTTTCTCTAATTTTATGTATATGAGTGTTTTGCCTATTTATGTGCCACATATGTACCTGGTACCCACAAAAGCTAAAAGAGGGTGTCAGATCCCTGGGATCTGGGGCTACAATTTTAAGGGACCTTGTGGGTACTTGGAATTGAATCCAGGTTCTCTAGAAGAGCAACTAGCCCCTACATCTATAACTTTTATAAGAATTTAATCGATTAGCTGAGCGTGGTGGAACACACCTCTAATCCAGCATACATGGGGCAGAAGTAAGCAGATTGCTGAGTTCAAGGCCAGCTTAGTTTAGTTTACAGACTGAATTCCAGGACTACACAGAGTGATAATAATAACAACAGCAACAGCAACAATAATTTAATTCATTATAGTTAATGATATCTGTGATTCTGGGACAATAATCAATGAGGAGCTATGAATGAAATCAAGGAAGATTTAAGTGGCATGTCGCTACGCAGTGGGAACCAGAAGAGGCAAGACAGAATGGTGTCACAATGTAAAGTAGAAGTTCTTGGGCTAGCAAGAGGTTCAGAGAGCATCAGAGGATGCATGGATGAGAGAAGTATTTGCAGGGAAATACAGTAGAGTAATCACATTCAACAATGAATATGATCTGCTTCCTAATCATGGACAGAACCAAGATAAGGGTTAGGGTATGTGGGAAGAAGAAGGGAGGGGGTGGGAAGAGGTGGGGAGAGGGAGGGGAAAGAAAGGGGGGAAAGAAGCTGTCATAAACCATCCCACATGATGGCTGTGGAGATGGTTCAGTGGCTAAAGCATGCTAAACATGAGGGTCTGAGTTCAGATCCCCTAACCTTCTGAAAGCCAGATTCAGTAAAGTGAATCTCATCTCCATGGAAATGGGAAAATTCCCCAGAAGCTCACAGGGCCAGGCTCCCTGGTGAGCACAAGGACAAGCAAGGAGAGACCTGGTCTCTAACAAGATGGAAGTGTAGGCATACACTATTTGCAACCTACTTTTAATAAGGGTTCAACCTCTCTTCTAGCCCACCACCCAGCAGAAGTGGTGGAAGAGAAAAGTTATTAGGATAGGGAAGAAATGGACCTGTTCAGCAGTAGTTCTTTGGGGGCGAGCTCAATCCTCTTGGGCAAGGGTTCAGTCCCATAGCAAACACCAAACACCCAAACAGCAGCTGCAGACCAGTCCTCTAGGCAGGCAGACCCCAGGCACAAACTAGCAGCTACCTACAGTCCAGTCCTTTCAGCAAGCAGACACCAAGCAGCTGTAGTCCAATCCTAAAGAAACCTCCAGGCTTACCAACTGGCCTGAATGAGACCCACTGAAGTGCAAGCTGCCACAGGAACCACACGGGCAGTTTTTGGGCTAGTCTCTCTCACTGTCGGAGTTACCACAAATTGAGCTCAAACAATGCTATCTAAGGCGAACCAATACATGCATGTTTTCATCAAAGACTAGCAAGGCAGAGCAAAGCAAACCAAGGCTCAGAGGTCATCTCCCACTGTCTGTGGGCCATATTTATTTATATTCCTTCATCAAGAGTCCTTTCACATGTCTGCTATATCCAAACATCCTTTCACCTGTGTCTTCTTCAGGAAAATAGTCTTTCTTTCACATGCTTGCGTTAGCAAGACATCCTTTCACCTGTGTGCCCCAGCAAAACATCATTTGGCATAACTAACTTTCCAAAGAACTAGAAGTTTCCACTTCACAGAGGCCTAGGATCAACACCAGAGATTGTCTTCTGACCTCTGTGTGCATACCATGATGTAGATGTGCACATTTCTCACACACATGAGTGAGCACACATGGAAACAGAAATGTAAAACAACACATAGTTTGATGCTTAAGATAAAGCATAAAGGGGCCCTGAGCATGGCGATACATGTCTGCAAGGTAGTGAGTTCAAGGACAACCCGACTACACTGTGAGTTCAAGGCCAGTCTCAGATACACAAAGAAATCCCGTTCTCAGGGGCCAGGGAGCTAACTTATGCTTGCCTAGCATACGTGAAGCTCTGGGTTCATCTTTACAATGCCAAACAAGAAAGCAAAGGAAGGAAATGTAGGGAAGAGGCTTCCCATAAGACAATCGGCATCTCCAGAGTCCCTTCTGTAGGCAGGGCCATACCTTGGAGTCTGCAGTAAGCCTGTTTGCTGCTCCACCAGAAAAAGCCTTAGGAATCTAGTTCAGCTTCTCCAGTTCTACAGATTGGGAAACTAAAAAAAAGTGCCTGAAGGTGCATTGCCCAATACCAGTCACCTGGCCAGACAGAGTACTGCCCAGAATGTGATCTCCAACTCCTGACTGCTCTTATTCCCTCAGTCCTTGCTCTAGTTTGGTTTCTGTTGCTGTGATAAAAACACTCGTCAAAACCAACTCCCGGAAGAAAGGGTTTATTTGGCTTTACTTCCGAATCACAGTTCCTCATCAGGGGAAGTCAGGACAGGAGCTTGAGGCAGGAATTGAAACAGAGGCCATGGAGGAACAGTGTGTGCTGGCTTATTTCCCATGAATTGCTTTTCTTTCTTTCTTTCTTTCTTTCTTTCTTTCTTTCTTTCTTTCTTTCTTTCTTTCTTCCTTCCTTCCTTCCTTCCTTTCTTTCTTCTCTTCTCTTTTTTTCTTTTATTGGATATTTTCTTTATTTACATTTAAAATGTTAACCCCTTTCTAGGTTTCCCCTCCGGAAACCCTCTATCCCAACCTCCCTCCCCCTGCCTTATGAAAGTGCTTTCCCACCCACCCACTCCTGCCTTCCCTCCTGGAATTCCCCTACACCGGGACATCGAACCCCCACAGGACCAAGGGCCTCTCCTCCTACTGATGTCCAACAAGGCCACATATGCGGCCGGAGCCATGGGTCCCTCCATGTGTACTCTTTGGTTGGTGGTCCAGTCCCCAGGAGCTCCAGGGGTCTGGCCACTTGACACTGTTGCTCCCCCCTATGGGGCTGCAAACCCCCTCAGCTCCTTTAGTCTCTCTCCAATCTCTCCATCGGGGACTCCGCACTCAGTCCAATGTTTGGCTTCGAGCATCCGCCTCTGTATTTGTCAGGCTCTGGCAGAGCCTCTCAGGAGATAGTCCAGGATCACCTGCCTAGGGGTAACACAACCCAAGGGCAGCAGGGCCTTCCCACATTGATCATTAATTGAGAAAGTGCCCCTACAGACATGCCTATATGCCATCTGATAAGGCAGTTCCTCAACTGAAGGTCCCTCTTCAGGTGACTCTAGTTTGTATCTAGTCGATGAAAACTAACCAGCGCCATCCTCTTGAGGGTGAAAGTCACTGCCCGTGCAATTACCTGCCATGCTGGGGTTTGCTGCGTCATCCCTTCACATCAGTTCTTCTGTTTTCTGTCCAGTGTGGTGTCACTGGAGAGGTTTGTCCCCGGAGCTGCTAGCGACAGGCTTTAGTTCCAGCAGGTCCAAGAGAGCTCAGATGGTTTGCCTACTTGACTTCTGGCTGTAACTGTATGTCTTGGGCAAGGCAAGTGCCCAAAAGGAAGATCCAAGAGAAGGCTCTGAGTGAGCTAACACATGCTTCATGTGTTGGCCTTTCTGGAGACTGGTTTCCTCTAGACCTGTGGTACAGAATACTTCAGCATGGCAAGTCACTTGAGATTTGAAAAAGAAAAATGAATACCCTCTCCTCAGAAAAAATCATCTTAACTTTTACACATAGAGCCATGTACAAAAATTTCAAAGGTATTGGAGTTTCTCTGAACCCTCAAGGCTGGTCAGATACTGTCATTGACCACACTGTATACTAAGGTTCTCAAAAACAAAAAAAGAAGCCGGGCGTGGTGGTTCACGCCTTTAATCCCAGCACTTGGGAGGCAGAGGCAGGTGGATTTCTGAGTTCGAGGCCACCCTGGTCTACAGAGTGAGTTCCAGGACAGCCAGGGCTATACAGAGAAACCCTGTCTCGAAAAACCAAAAACAAAAAAAGAAGGGGGAAAAAAAAAACAGAGGGAGAAAGAAAGGAAGGGAGGGATACTTAAAGGCATTCAATTCCATGATAGTATTTCTGAAAATATTACATACAGAAAGTTTTGACTCTTCGGGCCTCTCTGACACTGGATTACCACACAGAGGGAACAGTAGTGGTCAGATCACATCTCAGCCCTCACATCGGTGGGGTGGAAGTGAATGTGGATGGAACGCGAATATGTGGATGGAAACCACAGGCCCTGACTTCCATACTCAGAACCCCTGCTTAGGCTTCTAGGGCCAAACTCCCAAGTGGCTCTCCACCTTGCCTTTCCTAATTGCTCGGGAGGTTGGATTATTCATGTGTACTCAAGCTCTTTCCAGTGTCCCTGATATCTGGCTGATGACCCAACACCCTGTGTCAACAGCAAGATATGAGTACCCACCCTTTGCTGGAGCACAGACCTCAGCAATCATGAACAGCGTGTGGCTCATTTCCCCGTGACCCACATGACCTCCTGCCTGAATCTGTGGTAAATGGTAAACAGGTGTTTGGACAGCAATTTGAGTTATCTGGAATGTTACCTTTGACAAGAACTAGCCGAGGTTTCACACAAAGGCGCAGATCTTTTCTGATCAAATACCTTATACTCACCTTCACGGTAAAAATCTAATGAGGAGAAGGCTTCTCTGGCAGCTTTGTTGACTGATTCATCCAGATTTCCATCCAGCACCATCTCCATTTTGTTTAAACCCTGATTGCACAAGGGAAAGAAAACTGCACGGTTAGCACTTTCAGCCACAATTTTCTGTTCCCGTGCTTTCTCACGTGGGGAACGGGATTGTGTAGGTTAACCTTGTGTGCCGATGGGAGACAGGGAGGGCAGAGCAGGAAGAGGAAGAGGGGAGACCAAGAGAAGTGAAATCCCCACAGTGGAGTGCAGACTCATGGAGCAAAACCAGAGAACCACACAGATTTCAGTTCCTTGGGACTTCTTGGGTTGTAGTGCATTCACTGGCCATTTCAAACCGCCTGTGCCTTTTCCTACATACACAATAGATCCAGATGGCTGAGTTAACAGATAGCTTTTTTTTTTCAGGCGGGGCCTTTTTGTGGCTCTGAGGTAGAGTGAGTGAGGCCCCAGGTTCAACCCCGAGCACTTTAAAGCCTATGGGATAGGGAGTGGGTTGGGAGGTAGGCTCTCCCAAAAGGAGGACAAGCTGTTGTTTGTACCTCCCTTCCAACTTCTTTTTGGCTTGAAAAATAATTTGAATGCAAATGAGAAATATTGGGCACTTAATAGTTTACTGTTTTCTTAGTCATTAACCATGTGAATTAAGTAGGCAAACATCCATCAGGCACCCTCCACATAACCCCAGCAAGTTCAGAGAGAAGCCCACAGGGCTTTTTTTTTTTTCTTTTTTTTTTTTTTTTTAGCATGTGTGAATCATGTGACCTGGTGCAGTTACTGAGAACGGTGATGAAAATCTGACTTACAATGCAGCTTGGCAGGTTACAGTTTAATTTTCTTCCCTCTGACTTCCCACTTAGTGCCACTTCATCTCAGTGAAAGAAGCTCGACTCCATAAGCAAGATCAGATGAGCTCAGAAAAATCACACATGCTCCAGCTATGTCTAAATTACAGTCCTAGGGTTATTTTTTAAATATAAATAAGTAGTATACATATAAATAAAATATAAGATATTAAATAAACTATAAAAATGTAAAAGTAAAATATCATTACATCACTTCTTTCCTTGCCTTTCCTCCCTCCAACCCCTTCCATATACCACGCTCTCCTCTTTCTCTTTCTTTCAAATTCATGGCCTTTATTTCTCTAATATATATGTACATGTAAATATTACATATACATGCATATTATTATATATTACATTATTATATATTATATACATGTGTATATTTTATATACATGTACATATATGTATATATTTATATATACAGATACCTATATCTGTATGTCTATATACAGATATATACATATATATTATATCTGTATGTATATATATGTGTGTGTATATATATCTACATATATATACACACAGATATAAAGCCACTTAGCCTGTATAATATTACTTGTATGTATATGATTTCAGGGTTGACCTCTTAGTATTGGATAACCAATTGAAGGCCTCTTCCCTGGGGAGGACTATTTTTTTCACTCTTAGTGTCCTGTTGCCTGTAGCTTTTTGTCAAGGGGATTTCTCCCTTCCATGTTAATATATTAATTGGTTTCATCCTTGTTCAGGTCCTCTTTAGGAATCCATATTGTTGAAACTTCATGGGTGTAGCTTTTCTGGCTTTTCTGGAAGATCTCACAGCAGATTTTCCGTTCCCCTCTGGCTATCACAATCTTTCTGCCCCCTCTTCTGAAATGTTCCTTGAGCCTTAGATAGAGCTTTGTAAACGTTGATTGGTTGTGGTTTTCTGTAATGGTCTCCCTGTTGCAAAGAGAGATTGCCTTGGCAAGGGGTGAGAGCTACACTATATATATCAGAATAACTATTTGGAATGCAGTTAGGAATTACATTGGTTTAGTAAAGTGGTGGTTGTAAGTTCTCCTCTAAGACCCAGGCTTCCAATACTAGGCTTTATTTCCCTCAGTTGAGCAGGTCTTACCTTTAAGTAGAGAGTCAATGGTTACTGCTAACATACGTGTGCCACTGACATACCTTGGGCTTATTGTGCCATGCTGGTGGTTGTTCTGATGAAAGTTCTTGAAAAGGCTAAGGTCACAGCAATACTATTGTGTGTTGTATCCAGAGAACCAATGTGTTATTCAAGAATCACATCCTCTTTCTGTCTGTCAGCTATGTTGCTGTGGCCATGGCATTTATTTTCTCTAGAATTCAATTCCCACATGGCCCCATAAAAGAAAAGGAGTGGATACTTTGTGCCTAAGATCTTTTTTTACTTCTTTGAACTTCTTAAATTTAAAAATCAGTTGGAACAAAAAATTGCATTTGCTGCTCTACCTGAAGTACTTTTCCAGTGCTTCAAATCCAGAGAAAGACAAAAATATAAGTGAACCAGCACTGGCAGTCAGACAAACAGCTCCTCCACACCATCCACAAAACACACAGTTATCTGTACATCGTCTGAGATGTGAGCAGCTGCAGGAAAACTCATCCACTGTACGAGACTCCCCCTAGCTTGACTACCATTGACAATTGGTCCTTGTACTAATAGCATTTTTCCATAGTACCTATGAGCAAAGAATCTTTATTTTCTCCAGAAAGGAACAAGAACATGCTCAGGAGGTATTGAGAAATGATGCAATGGTCACAGTGGAAAAGGAACTGAGAGCCAAATCAGCAATCTCAAACACCACTGACCATGGGCAGTGCAGCTGGTCACAGCACAGTCAGACTCCTCATGATGCTTGATAAGCCAGTGTCTTCGACATCTATGTCATGAAGAAGGAACTGTGAAGGTGGATAATGGTACTGATTCTGGTTTCTGTAGCTCAAAATGCATTTAGTCAAAAGTCAGTTTTGTTTATTTTTTATTTATTTATTTATTGACAGGGTTTCTCTGTATAGCCCTGGCTGTCCTGGAACTCACTTTGTAGACCAGGCTGGCCTCGAACTCAGAAATCCTCCTGCCTCTGCCTCCCGAGTGCTGGGATTAAAGGCGTGCGCCACCACACCTGGCTTATTTTTGTTTTTATTTTTTTATTTTTATTTATTTATTTTTTTGAGACAGGGTTTCTCCATGTAGCCCTAGGTGTCCTGGAACTCTCTATGTAGACTAGGCTGGCCTCCAATGCAAAGAGATACACCTGCCTCTGCTTCCTGAATGCTGGGATCAAAGACATTTGCTACGCTGCCCAGCTTCAAACAACAATTTTAAAAAATAAAAGTATACAAATGTATAAATATAGATATGAATTTATGTCATTAAGGATTAACAAGAGAGGGATGGAGAAATATCTCAGTGGTTAAGAGCATTGACTGCTCTTCTAAAGGTGCTAAGTTTAAATCCCAGCAACAATATGGTGACTCACAACTATCTGTAATGAGATCTAACACCTTCTTCTGGTGTGTCTGAAGACAGCTACAGTGAACTTAGATGTAATAATAAATAAATCTTAAAAACAAAGGATTAACAAGAGAATGCTAGGCTCTCACACCAGCTTAAGGGGAAAATCATGCCTACAGGCAGATAAGAAAAGGTGAAAAATAACCAGGGAATAATTCTTCTGTCCATGGGGCACGATTAACTGGTCTTCATAGAAGAAGTGATACTGCACATCTATAAAGAAGAATCAATTGCATTATCATTTTTTTATCCTTTATGGCAAGTGATAATATAGCTCAGTACAGTGACAGTGCAGGAACTCAGAAACCAGGCCAGAAAGGTCCCTTCTTTGGATTTCTTTGTTTTTTCTCCTTTCTTTCTTTCTTTCTTTCTTTCTTTCTTTCTTTCTTTCTTTCTTTCTTTCTTTTTTCTTTCTTTCTTTTTTTTTGAAAGAACATCTAGACAAGTACCAAGGCTAGCTTTGAACTCAGGATCCACTTGTTTGAGTCTCTCAGTTGCCAGGATCACAGGTGTATGTCACCACAACCCGTTCTCTAGAAGGCTTGCATGGTTTGCCCTAAGATTCACACTGAGGGACTATAATGTGGAAGAATGCAAGAAGTAGATGATATGCCAAAGGTCTACTGGAACAATCCATTTGTCTCTTCTGGATCTCACCTTCCTTTTCAGTAAAATAATAATGACAAACTTGTCTTTTTACAGTGATATGAAAGTTTAGTAAAGGTAATGGGCACAATTTACCAAATAGTAAGTAGTGACCTTTGTTTGGTAGTAACAATTACACAGGAATGTAAATAGTATACCCAAGAGATAATGTGGCTCTACATTTGAGAAACAGCAACTTATAAAATCTAGGTAATATGCTATGAAGGTTATAAAACATGTTTTGTGTTGTTGTTGTTGTTCATGGGGACTACAGAGACTGCTACTCTTGCAAAGGACCTTGGTTTAGTTTCCAGTACCCACAATGCCTGGCAGTCCAGCACTCATATCCTAACTAAGACAACGTAGTACCAGGAGTCGGGTATTGCTATGCTAGACCTGGCCATGATGTTTGGGGGGAGATTGTGGAAGGACTTTGGAGCTTGGGTTAGAAAAGCCACTGAGTGTTGAGAGTTTAGTGGGCTGTTCTGTAGGAGCTTGGAAGATAAGAATGTTGAGGACAAGGCAGATGATGAAGGTCTGGGTTGTGAAGTTTCAGAGGGAAGTTTAAAGACTCGATTGCAGCTATTTGTTATTTCAGTTAAAGATTCTGTGGTTCTGGTCAGCTGAGGTTGAAGAATTGGTAGTGATTAACAAGTTATCAGAACTACTAAAATAAAATATTTGCTTTGCTGGGATACTCCATGCTGGTCAGCTGCAGCTGAGAAATTAGTGATCATTATGAAGATATTAGTATCCTTGAGGTGAAGTCTTCTAACAGTGTTTCCTGAGAACAGACAGAAGCTGTTTTCCAGACACAGCCAAGGTTTTACCTCATGCTGGTAGCCAAACTTGTTAAGAGTAAGTAAGAGTCATTTAGTTGTACTGGTTTTGAAAGCATGAAGGGGTCATGGAGAACAGCTGAGGCTTGGCACTAAGGCCATTGGTGAACGTGTAGTCTCAGTGGCAGTTGAAGACCCAAGATTGAAGGGTTCATGCAAGGAAGTTGAGAGTTGGCACCATGAACAGAGCCCATTTGAAGCCATTGATGACAGTGCAGCCTAGCTCCAGTAGAAGACCCCAGCATTTTGGAGCTAGGTGTCAATAGCTTGGAATGACCAAAAAGGACAGCATCAGCTGTGGAGTGGAGCCAGTTGGAGCCTAGAAGACAAGCTGTGTGTGCTGCAGAGGGCAGAGCTGGAGGAGTGACTAAGCTCTTGGAGGAGCCCAGAAGATGGGGAGTGAATGTGGATGTTGAGTTATTTATACTATTGGAGTTTGGCTTTGCTTTGTTCAAATTGTGACTGTCAGTGGTGCCTTTAATCCCAGCAGGTAAGAGGCATAAGTAGGTGGACCTTTGAGTTTGAGGCCAGCATGGTCTACAGAACAAGTCCCAGGGCAGGCAGTGCTATACAGGGAAACCCTGTCTTGAAAAAACAAAAACAAAACTCCCAAAAGCAAACAAGCAAACAAACAAACAAACAACAAAACACACACACACACACACACACACACAGAGAGAGAGAGAGAGAGAGAGAGAGAGAGAGAGAGAGAGAGAGAGAGAGACTGCGCTGTCAGAGCAAGCCATGCGGGCAGAAAACAATACCTGTTCATGTCCCTGCAGCAGTTCCTGGGCACAGGCTCCTAATCTACTTGAGTTCCTGCCCTGACTTCCTTTGATGATGAACTGCAATGCAAAAGTATAAGCTAAATAATCCCTTCCATCCCCAACTTGCTTTTTGGTCATGGTATTTTAGCACAGCACTAGTTATATAACTAAGACACCCTCCAAGCCCATTTCTTCCAAAACCAAAACCAAAAACAAATGGGCCTTCATCGAAATTCCTTTCTAGTTATTTTTCATATGCATGCAAATTTTAATGAAATTATAATCAAATATGCAAATAATTATTAGTCTTTAACTTCTTTTGTTTACTCTGTGTGTAAACACAGCTCTCTCCATGGGGTAGCTGAAGCAATCTGGAGAAATGCATTCTCCAGCACTCTCACCCATCGTGATCTAGAATTGCTCTGCTGTCCCAACTCCTCTCTGGGTGGCACCTTTTGGTGTTTAAAGGATCCTTTCAACAAATCTCCAAACCACTGAGAAGGACAACTATATAAGCAAGGTCTGGCTAACCATGTGATGGAGGCTGAGCCGCAGGCCTTGGTGGTTGTGCAGGGCAGCAGACCTCTGTGGTTTGTGTGTTCAGCATCCTTCCTGGACTCTCACTCGGTGGAACTGGATCCCAATTGCTGGGTTGCCATAAGGCGGCTGTCTTTATATTGTAGCCACTCTTGGTAATCTCCCTAGTGTCAGGCTTGAGTTAATGGAATCCTCTGGGACTCAGAGCACACACACTCTTTCTCCTCAAAGGTCAGTTTGGCAGACCTAAGAGATGACAGAAACTTTGCTCCTAGATGATTGCTTTGACTTGGCGGTGAACAGATCATGTACTAGGGGTGTGGTCTGTAACTTGTGGTTTTATGTTAGGAGGTTCTGGAAGCTTTAAGAGACAGGGCCTGACTGGAAGTAGTGGACCCTTGGGATGTCTGATCCCTGGCATCTTCTTACTGTTCTCTCTGCTTCTTCTCCATGATGAACAGTTTCTTTCATTATATATGCTTGCCACCACGATGCTCTGCCCCAGTACATGGACCCAAATAAGCATGGACTGAACTCTACAAAACCATGAGCCCAAATAAATGTGACCTTTCAAACTCTCCACAGCACTTATCTGCCACAGCAACAAGAAAACGAATATGATATGATATGATATGATATGATATGATATGATATGATGCATGCATGGTCAGTTCACCATTCATCTAATAGACAGATGGACATCTCACACTGTGGCTTAATGATGAATCTTCTTCCTCCAGAAGCTCCTGGAGTGTCAAGAGCACCAGAGAAGCAGACAGACACAGAGCCTGACAAGGACTGGCAGCTACAAATAGAATAAACACAACCACTGGTAACCTGAATGCTGGGTTGTCTTAGGAAACAAAGGAGAAATATAGGCTTAAGTCTGTCCGGTATCTTCCAAAGGGGAAAGTGTTGTTTCTCTTTGTTCTCTTGAGAGCTCTTCATTATTCACTGAGTGTTTATAAAACTTACTTCCTTTGAGGTAGCTGGGTATGAGACCAACAATGAGAATAAAGCTTGGTGAAATACTTGTCATTGAACATTCTATGTAAAGTCCAAGTCTCAAAACCAGATGAATGGAAGAAGGTTTTCCTCTCATTTGCTACGTCAGGCTCCATGATATAAGAGGAAAAACAGAGACTATTTTGACCTTTTCTCATGTCCCAACAGAACACCATGTTGGCCTTTGATGCAGATCCATTGAGCTGATTAATGAGGTTATAACATATTTGTTTCGCTTTGTCTTTCTGTCTTTGTCAGAGAGGCCAGCAACAAGGAAAGATCTATGCACTGGAAAGCAGCGTGAGGGCTATTGTTCTAGGGTACCTTCTTTAGCAGAAATGCTAAAAATCATACTTAGAAGTGAACAGTGCCTATGGAGTGCCAAAAAACATCCCAGAGGGTGCAGACTGACTACAAGACAAAGGCATATTTGGCCAGCAAATCAAAGGTTTGTTCTACATGGATGCCAAACATCTGGATGTTTGGAGACAGCTGTCTGGCATCCTGTTGTCCACAGAGAAGCACTTTATACCACTATAGCCAGAAATCGCCTGTGTCTGATCTCACCGATTCAAAGATCCAGTCCCCAGAACATCATTATCAAGTGTGGCTTGTGCTAGCTTGCCTGGAGGTAATGTTGATAGGAGGTGAGTAGCTCCTTGGGATTCAAGCCTAAAGAGTGGGTGTGGGGCAGATGTATGAGGGCACAAAATCTCTTTCAATGTCATACTGGAAAAAGACAGGAAGTAGCGTGGAAATCAGGGTCAGAGTGATGTGTGCTCATGGCCCACACAAGCCACTCTAGGAAGGAGATTTCATCAAGAGCTAACTATTGACTGTGGTTTTCATTATTCACTGAGCCCGTTGCACAGAGTGTAGAAGCAGCAGAAAAGGGACCCGTTTAGGGATGGAGATGTGTTCATCAAGTATGCATGCACCAAACCATTGGTAGCACTTTAAAAATGGACATGCTGCCACAGGCCTATAATTCTAGCATTCAGAGGGTGGAGGGAGGGAGGAAGATTTGAAATTCAAGCTACACAGTAAGTTTGGAGCCAGCCTAGTATACATCATAATAATTACATTATCAAGTAATAACACTAGTAATAATATATTGCTGTTATTATAAGCAGTATTATATCACAGTTATAAAATATGTTTCTATACAAGATATCAAAATAGTAGTAGTAATATTAATGATGACCTGGGCTCTGTTCCTAACTGTACTACCTGGTACCTTCAGTGACTGCTCAGACGCTCTGAAACTCAGCTTTGTAATAGGCACAGTGGAGCTTGACCTAAGGCTCCCATAGGACTGTGGGGATGCTCAAATATGATTGCCGAAACTCCTTTTAAACGTGAATGGGATGTCCAGTTTACAGTACCATCGAGAGCACTTTCTTTCCAGTTTTGCTATCAGGTTAAACTGTAAAGTGATTTAAGTTGTTGAGGTTACACTGTTTCAGAGAGTTCCTAGGAGAATGAGTGTCATCCTAAAAGATCCGGGGGAGTGGGACACTTACTGGAGAAAAGCCATAAGTTTGAGGAAAAGCAGCTATAGACTTGGAGTCTAAAATGCATATGATTCTTAGGAGAGTACTTTATTTATGGGATGAAGAGCTCTGTAGGAAAGGGTAACATTGAAATCTAGGCTCCCTGCTTTGTATTTGGCACAGAATCCAGCCCATTGTTTAACAAGACCCAACACAAACAACTAACAACTTGTTCAGGATGCCCTAGGCTTTGAAGTGAAGGGTTTCAACTTCTGCTCTAGCGCTTTGGCCCCAGTGCCAGAGAAAAGGCCACAGGATCTTATTGGTGCGTTGGAAAGTGAAAACAGTAATGGCGTTTACCAGCAGCGGGGTCATTAGCCCTAACTTGGGTTGTAATTGCTGGCAGAAGAGATAAAGTCAACCTTGGGGTGGACTGTCTGTGTTCCTCACGTTGCAAACAGAACAGTCGTCTTCCTGGTAAGCTTGTCCTGCAGGATCTCGGCTTTACACACGAGTCAGGTGAGGGGAAGCTCAGCTGTGGAAACTGAGCCTGCAATGGAGAATAACACATTTTCTCTAGGGAATGGAAATCTCTTTTTCAGCGGTTAAAAAAAAATATGTCTACAAATGCTAGAAATTAATTCTCTCTCCCTCTGTTGTATGGAAAAAATTTCCTGAGGAGATATAATGCACACACAAGCACACACACACACATACACACACACAAACCACACACACATCTACTCACCCCAGATGGGGAGCCTATAATAGATTAGAGTATAACTACTACCAGCAAGTTTTATTAGGGTTACTTACAGGAACATGCCTCCATTTGGGGAGAACCTAGAGTCTCCTCTTAAGAGGCCAGAGTGGATGTTTGGAAGTGACTCAGGTCATTGGCTGCTCTTAGAGGAGAGCCGCCTTCCTGTCCTTGTGACATCAGCAAGGACTGCTGTTCTGCCAGGTGAAGCTGCTGAGGCCCAGGAATTTGTTTGTTGATGTCTCATGGCTGGTGTTACCCCAACTAATCCTCTCAACTCATCCAAATCCTATACTCGCACTCTGAAGGAGATTATTTTATTTTTATTTTATTATTTTCTGAGACAGGGTCTCTGTGTAGTCCTGACTGTCCTGGAACTAGCTCTGTAGACCAGATTGGCCTAGAACTCAAGAGATCTGCATGCCTCTGCCTCCTTTGTGCTGTGATTAAAGGCATGTGCTACCACTGTGGGCTAGTAGATCATTTTATTAATCGCCATTTTATAGATGAGAAAACGGAGGCGAAAAGGTTCTAAGAGGCTTGCAATGAGCTCTAGAGAACCAGATTTGGATTTTGAACCCAAACTCACACGATGCAACACACTTTCCCCCTCACCAGTCCTGATCATGGGAGTGGGGTGATGATATTTTTTTCTTCAAGCTTAGAGAAGCCACTTGCTGCCACTGAGTCTTTGAGATGGAGACATCTGCTTGACAACCAGAAGGGTCAACGCTGCACATAATGGAACTTTCCTACAGATTGGGAACTCTTGACAGCCCCATGATCTCCTTGTCTAAGTCCACACCTGCCCAGAGGGGCACAGTCTTTAGTTCCCTCCCCAATACTCAGAGTGATAATTTTGTAGGGGCAGTATACTTTTCCTTTAAGGAAAAAACTGTAAATAAATGGTATTAATAGCTCTCTCTTTCTGTGTTGTTTCTGTTGGAGACATTCAGTGAGACTATAGGGTCACTAATAGCTATATATTTTAAAATATGACTCAATACTTTTAATACCACCAAATTACACTCTTAAATGATAAAAAAATTGACAAACTTTATATCCTGTATACTTACCATAATAGAAAAAAATAAAAAACAAAAACAAAACCATTGTTCTTGGAGCAGCTGGATAACTTCCACTGAGACTGACAATCAGATTTTGATCCCTGGACCACTCATGGTGGAATGAGAGAATGGACTCTTACAAGTTGCCTTCAGACATGCCCTCCCTCCCACCCCCACCGTGTGTGTGTGTGTGTGTGTGTGTGTGTGTCCACTAAATAAATAAACGTAAAAATGTTTTAATTAAAATAGAAAAGATGATTCTTCCCTTTGGATGGATGACGGTGAGGGCTTTCGGGTTGGCTGTGCAATATGTGTTTTTGAAAGCACACGTCGGTGTGCTGCCAGGGATCGTTATCAGCTGGAGGAAACAGGCGTTGACATTTGCAGAAAGAAATCACGCACTGGGGGTCAGACCAGATCCTTGCATTCAACACGAATGATTTTTTTTCAGTTACCAGAGGAAATTCAGCAACTTGGTGACTTCTGAAATGTTGTGCATAGGAAGGAAAAGCCATGAGGCTTTGTTGGCCCAAGCCGGAAACTGGACCCACCGAGCTTCCGTAGGACAATGAGTTAGGCGAAGTCCTTTCCCCTCCTAAGCAGGAGAAGCCCTCGCTCAGCAGTTTGGAGTCCCTGACTCTGCCTCAGATGAACACAAAGGCTTCCATTCTGAGGCAAACACCCTGTGTCTCCCTCTACTCAGTGTTCCCTAGGTTCCTTCACAGGGCTTTCGATGGCTCTGGGGTGAGGCCGTGGGGGTGGAAACAATCTGATCCACTTTGACGTCAGTGTTCTCTGACAGGGCTCAGAAAAGGTTGTAGGAACTGACTTGGACAAGCCAACAGCCTCTCAAAGGAGCTTCTAAGCCCAATGCAACATTTTCCAGTCTTTGATTTGTTGAGTTAAAATAGACGTTTGGGATCAGCCCTTCTGTGTGGTGTCCAGAGATAAAACAGGCAGGGAAGGGAACAGGTTGGGGGTGTAATTATTGTTTGATGTTGGCTGAGCCAGACTTGACTTGCTGGTTAGAGTGTTTAGAAGACAAGGCCAGCACTTTCCGTTCCCCAGTTTCTCCCTGGGGAGGACACCCATTTACATAAAGAGGGTGGGAGCACTCCTTACTCTATGGACTTAGGAGCTGTTACTCCTTCACTAACCAAGCCAGATCCATTTGCCATCTTCTTCCAGCTGTACTCTGAATCCTCGTCTCACAGACTTCAAGGTAGTGCATCCTTACCTTCTCTCTTACAGTTAGATTAGACCAACTTTCGTCATGGGAGGAGTGAGATGTTTTCTCTGGGGTGTTTCTCCCTATCTCCTTTCTTCCTGCTTCATCTGTGTGGTTCTGGAAATGGCTGAGAATTTCCTTCAACACGACATTGTCTCTTGATACCCACAAGTTTTATCTGATTTCTCCCGGCTCCCAGGAACAGGGATGGGAATGGGTTTCTGCTGCCTTCCAGTGTCTTCTCTATTGTTAGAGCTCTGAACCCTGTGCCCACAGTCCTGTCCTGAAGTTCTCTTGTTCTTGCCCTGACTGGCCTCCTGCAGCCCTCGGAGGCTTACTTTCACAACATACTTCCCAGTTCCAAGGATCTCTTGCTTGTATGCGCCAAAGTTTGTGATGCCATGAAAGTGAAACTGAAAAACCTTTCGCTATCAAAACAGTGCTCCTTTGGAGCTAGAGGGAGACTCAGTTGCTAAGAGTGCTTCCTGCTCTCGAAAAGGTCTGGAGTTTGGTTCCCACACAAGGCAACCCACAACCTTCTGTAACTCCAGCTCTGGGAGAATCCAACGCTATCTGCTGGGCTTCACAGTCCAACCCCAACACCACCCTCGACACCACCATCACTGCCACACACAGATGAAAATAAAATATTTTAAAAGCACGGTTGTAGTTTGTAGCAGTTAAAATTTACTCTGAAGGAGTTACTCAAGCCCTCGCTACCCACAGTGTGACCCAAAGTGTGACCCAAAGACCAGCAGCATCTGTACCCTTGGTGCTTCTTAGAGACATGGCAGTCGAGGGTCCATCTCCATCCCTTCTGAGTCAGTATCTATGCTTGAATAGGGGTCATTCAAGATACACAGTTGCTTCGCTGAATTGTCAGGCAGCTCTCAGGTCATTGAGATCACTGGACAGAGCCTGGCTTTGGAAATGCTAAGGAAATGGGTGAGCTTTCGGAAGCTTTCGGGAGTCTGCTTCCGGAACTCCCAAAGTCATGCGAGCAGGGGGACTTGACTAGCGTCTGCTCTCCTCATCCCCTCCTCTCCGACACCTCATACAATCCTGCCTTGGTTTTTTTCTTTTTTCTTTTTTCTTTTTTCTTTTTTTCTTTTTTCTTATTTCTTTCTTTCTTTCTTTCTTTCTTTCTTTCTTTCTTTCTTTCTTTTTTTTTTTTCTAGAAGGGTTTCTCTGTATAGCACTGGCTGTCCTGGAACTCACTTTGTAGACCATGCTGGCCTCGAACTCAGAAATCTGCCTGCCTCTGCCTCCCGAGTGCTGGAATTAAAGGCATGCGCCAGCATGCCCTGTCCCTGCCTGAGTTTCTTTATCCACCCCAACTCTAAAGATCCCGCAGAAGTCACTCGCCCCATAGTCTATGTCAGTACACAGGACCGTTTTCGGACCAAGCAATTATTTAAGTGTCTATTAAACACAAAACAGTGAGAAGAGTGGTGGGGGTATTAAATATCTAAGAGATCAGATTGTTTAGGGGTAAGGCGGTGATGCATGGTGGAGGATGCGAGTAGAGGAGAGCGGAGATTTTAACCCATGTGGTTGGCACTGGGAATGAGGCCGACACAAGCTTGAGACAAAGAAGGTGAAAGGAGGAGAAAGCTTGGAGAGGGGAAGGAAGCCGTGCTGAGTTAGAAAATGCATGTGCTACATGCCTGGAGCTCAGGAGAAAGGTTTTAAAAAGGACTTAACTCTCTGGTGCTTGGTGCTTGGGAGAAAGAGCCAGGCAGGTCTCCAGGGCTCATTGGCCAGCCCATCTCACCAATCAGAGAGTTCCAGTTTCACTGAGAGACCTTCCTTGTCTCAAGAAATAAGGAGAAAGGTGGTCAGGGATCACCAGAAGTTGCCATTTGTGAATATGCACCGGTACACATACATTCACACACGTGAAAGCTTACACACATATGCACCGCACACTACACACACACACACACACACACACACACACACACACACACACACTCACATACCATACACACACACTGTCCCTGCTCTAGTAGAGTCTGGCTATCCTCAGTCCCTACTCTTGTTGGTGCTGGATGGCACAGATGGTCTGTGGAAGAAACACGAGGAGGAGATGGTGGAGTAAGGACTAAGGCAGCCGCTCTGCCACAGTCATCAGATCTGCTCAATGAGTCCAGTTACCCTGCATCCCCGAAGTACCACTTGGGGGTTAAATGGAAAGGAGCCTCTGTGGGTTTAGGCTGTTGTGGTAAACACAAAGGGAACTCCGATCATGAAAGCCATGCTGTGTGTGTTCTTCCAGGAAGAGAGAGTTCCCTCTGCTTTTATCTTTGCTTCCTGTTTCTGCTTGGTTGGTTGTTCTCTTCATCCTTACTGGCTATCCTCTTGAGACCCAATCTGGCTCTTGTGTAGAAAATCCAGACTTCAGCCTGTGAGGTCTCCCTGTTAATTTGGAGGAAGAAATCAGAGCCCTCAGTCAGTAGGTCATCTAGACACAGACTGGAAGCTCCCCGATAAACGAATTCCAAATGCTGTGCCTCGAACAAAACAGTTCCTTGTGACAAGCTAAAGAAGGGCTTCTGTGACACACACGCTGGTGATGAGCCTCTTTACTTGTGTGTGCATTGCATATGCATCCCATGTGTATGTGCACATGCACACAGTCATGTGTGTTCACAGATGCACTCCTGCTACAGTACTGGTGTTCAGGTCAAAAGGCAAGGCCTCACCGCTCACCTCGCTTGAGATAGCATCTCCTTGTTGTTTTCCTTTATCAGCTATCTGGTCCCAGGCTTCCAGAGAGTCTCCTGTCTCCGGCTCCCATCTTGCCTTAGGAACACTAGGACTAGAGAGGTGTACTACTGTGCCCACATTTTATGTGCGTACCTGGGACTTGAACCCAGGTCCACACACTTTTATGACAAATGCTTTGTTTGCACAGTAAACCTTCTTCCCACCTTGATCTACCTTTTTTTTTTTTAAATCAAAAGATTTTCCTGTTCTTTTTAATACAGGGGAAAAAAAAGGCCTTAATCATCGTTATCTGTCTGCTTTGTTCTTTAGTGTTCCTTTCAGGTTATGTGCAGCACAAGGCAAAATTGGCACCTTTTCTTTGTTCACATTCACACAATAATCTCCAACAGCTATGAAGACACATCACACCTCTGAGAGGAGATTGGCAAAGATAAGAAACCAGGTGGGAAAGAAGAAAATTCCCCTGGGGCATGAGGGTGAGTAATTCTAATTGTTTGAAGTTTTGTTGTTAGTGGTGTTTTTTGGTTTTTTTGTTTGTTTTTTTGTTTTGTTTTGTTTTGTTTTGAGACAGGGTTTCTCTGTGTAGCCCTGGATGTCCTGGAACTCACTTTGACCACCAGTCTGGCCTCGAGCTTGTGGGAATCTGCCTGCCTCTGCCTCCTGAGTGCTAGGATTAAAGGTGTGAGCTACTGCTACCTGGCTGAGTCGTTCTGGTTTGATGGACAGGATGGGAGACTAGGAAAGCTTCCAGGTGGAGGTTGATGTTGAGGTTGGGACTTCTAGGTTGATTAGAAGTCCGACAGGCAGCATGAGGGAGGACGTGTGCGTTTCTGGGAAAGGAACCAACAAGAAAGGCAATGGTGTAGCATAACAACCTGTGGGTTGTGGCCCCTTGGGGGATCACATATCAGATATCCTGCATATCAGCTACCTACATTATGATTCATAACAGTAGCAAAATTACAGTTATGAAGCAGAAACAAAACAGCTTTATGGTTGGAGTCACCGCAGCATGAGGAACTGTATTAAAGGGTTGCAGCCTTAGGAAGGTTGAGGACCACCAGTGTTGAATACAGAGGTGTAGCTAGGAGGGGGTCTGGGAGGGAAGGAAAAGGAGACTTGGGACCAGATGCTGGCTGTCTTGTGGTCAAACCAAGAGTTCAGATGTTATCTTAGATGCAGTGATATCTGCGGAGAGGGTTTTCATCAACCAATGCTGTCTTCATTGTCAAGGACACATCTAAAACAGGGGGGGGGGGTGGCGGGGGGCATCGAGAATCGAGATGGTTCAATCAAGATGGTTCAGAGGGGAAGGGAGCTTGCTGCCAAGCCTGATGGACCTGAGTTCAATCCTCAGGAATCATATGGCAGAAGGAGAGAACAGACTCCCTCAAGCTGTCCTCGGCTTGCCACAAATATACAGTGGCATATTCACCGGCACACATGCGTGTACAGAGTAAACAAATAAATGTGAGACATCTAAAAGTCGCTGAAAAAGAAAAATACCCGGAACCTCTGTCACTGAGAGAAGAAAATCCCCACACAATCTTATCCCCCGAGGCCCTTACCTTCTGAGTAAGCCCCTTGTGCTCAGTATCATCCGGTTAGTCATGTCCCCACAAGCTTTTTGGACCAAGTGGGACATTGTAGCATGGAGTTTGAGCTACACCGCTTTGGCTCCCAGTGGCTCATGTGCTTCCAGTCACTGGCCCGGGGCTATCTGGGTTCTTGAATGGAAGACACACACACACACACACACACACACACCAGTTAATTTTAAAATGCCTTGGCAACCTCAAAGACTGAGCACTCTTAAACCTTCCTCTGCAACCCAGACCCAAGGGGGATGTGACCAGTGGCCACTCACCTGACTCCTCACATGGCTGATTGGCTTTCTCTCCTGAAGCTTCTTCATTCCATCCTTCTGAGTCATGGCGAGTCTTCATCTCTTCCCTCCTGTGTCCTAGCCCTCGAAACTTTGAGGAGTTCCATCTCTCTTTATCTAGCCATTGGCTGCTGGCATCTTTATTGATCAATCAAAAACCAATTGGAGGGGCTGGAGAGATGGCTCAGCAGTTAAGAGCACTGACTGCTCTTCCAGAGGTCCCGAGTTCAATTCCCAGCAACCACATGGTGGCTCATAACCATCTATAATGGGATCTGACACCCTCTTCTGATGTGACTGAAGACAGTTATAGTGTACTCATATACATAAAATAAATAAATCTTTAAAAAAACAATTGGAGACAAGGACTTTCAGCATTTGGACACACAGATTCCTGATTGAATCAAAGCATTAGAACCAATCTCCAACAGGACAGGTACATCTTCTAACTATTTAGCGATTCCCCAGGATCTGATAAAGACATTAAATGCAATTCTCAGGCCACGGTTAATTAAACAAATAGGGCATTCAACCAGATTTTGCTAAGTTTTGATTCAACAAAAATAAGCAGAGATAGATAACAGCACAGTACCTGAGATGCAGCTTGCTCTCAACGTGTAAAGATCTGGTCTTGTCCAGTTCCATGCCTATGAAGCTCATTGTCAACTTTATATAGCAGCATTTTACATGGAGATGGGGCAGGAAAGACTAGACATAGAAATGTTTAGAGTGTACTGCAGTGGCCCAGAGGTTGGATATATTGTCTTTGTACGGCCCCCAGCAAGGGGAAGGCTCTCGGTATCAATGTGTGTCCAGTGCAGTCCCGTTCCCCCACACAATGTTTCACAAGTAAGTCAAGAAGCTTTTCTTATGTAAAGACTGGAAACTTGGGAAAGGGACTTAAAAATAGATTCCCTAACGGCAGAGCTTTGAAGAGATCATACTGCTTTCCTGGTGTCAGTTAGAAGCACCCGTGTTCTTTCTAAATATTTAAGAAAATAGCTAACTTGTAGTGAGCAAGTAGAAGGCTCTGAATGGATGCATAGACAAGAGAGATAGACATGCAGATCAATGGGGGAAGAGAACAGAGAAAATGGCTGATTTTTCAACAAAGACACTATGGTAGTTACTGCTGATTGCCAGATAAAATTACCTGAAGAGACCTACCTCTGGGCATATCTGCAAGAGATATTTAGATTGGATTCACTGAGATCTGAATATGCATGAATTGATGAAATGTGAACCATGTATGAATAAAGCTGTGTAGTTTTAACCTATAAACAAGTGGATATCAAAATGTCTTCCTGAAGTCCCCAGAAAGTTTGAGGAGTCAGAAAGGATTCTGTGGGGTACAAAGACTCAGACCCATATATACTCCGGGACCCTGGCTATGGTACCTGTACGACCTGTTTTTTGTGAGATACCTTCAGGGCTGAGGCACAGGATTTTCTTACACAGCTGTGTCTGTTCTCTGAGCTCCAGGCCTGGTCTCCAAGGAATGGCTAGACCTGAGACCCAGGTGCTAGGAAGATCCCTGGATTCAGCCTCTGGTGAAGTTTCATTTGGCCTTTGACATCAGCAGCTGGAACCTACTATTGTTTAGGCAGAAGATAAATATGTGTGCTGGGGTTTGCTGGGATGGGCAGGGTGGGGGGCTGGCTGCTTTGCCATTCATCAGAAGAATCAGCACACCAGAGATAGACCTCTGTAGGACCACACTGTCAGGTTAATGAATTAGGGCAAACAAATACTGCGTTTCCAGCCTGGTGTAAGGTGCTCGATACCCAGCCATGCTATTTAAACCGTGTAATTTACCATTACTATTCAAAAGCAAGGATCTCAGAATGGGATACGTTTACCCTAGAGGGGCCACAGACAATTGATGGAGGTTTGAGAGCACCAAAGTAGAATTGCTGCATATTCTTTCATTTCTCTAAGTTTCTGGGTTCTCTCTTTCTTTCTTTCTTTCTTTCTTTCTTTCTTTCTTTCTTTCTTTCTTTCTTCTTTTCAACATATGGTTACATAATATCTTAATAATGTCTGTTCACTGCCAGTAGATAGATTAATATAAATGGAGATTCTTAAAGAATTTTCATTGATAGTTATATGCATTTTTAAAAGTTCAGAGACTGGTGTATATTTGGGTTACTACATGACGATTAATTTAATTGGACCTTATTAGATTCTGAGACCAAGTCCAAAACAAACAAACAAACAAACAAACAAATCAGGCAATTACTATTTAGTTATTTATTTGTTTACTTATTTGTTTATTTATTTACTTGGCAATACTGTAGTCCAGGCTGGTCTGAAACTTACTGTGTATCCCCGGGTAGCTTCAAGCATGCAGCAATCCTCCTGCCTCAGCTTCCTGAATTCTTAGATCACATTCATGAGCACCAAGACTTATTTTTTTAATTAATTCATCTTAAAAATTAATCACTAGAGCTTAATTTCCATTTCATCATAGATGGGCAAACCTGTGTGGTTACTGCGGCCTGCACTCCTGGGCTTCTAATCCTTACTTCCCAGTAACTAGACAATGACACCTCCAGCCATAGATTCAGCCCTGCCCTAACTTTGAGCATCTACACTGGCTGGCTCTACACTGATGGAATTAATGTGTCCTATACCTATGTTCTTGGCTAAAGTACTAAGTCACCTTTATTTCTAGCCCAGCTGCAGGCTGCCTCCTTAATCGTGAGAACTAGTTTTGTGTATTGACCCAGGGGTGTGTTCTCACACAACACCCTGGTTCTAGTAATTGAGTCCTATTTCATTTTCTATTTGCAGAGAGGGATGCAAAGAGGGAAAGAGGGAGAGATGGGTAGAGCAACAGGGGATGATAGAACAGGAGAGAACAGAAGGGGGAAGGGGAGGGGACAAGATGGCAGGAAGAGCCCACTAATCTTCATTAGTGTGTTTGCATATGGTTTGTACCTGCCCGCTCTGAGATGGAACCCTGGTCCCCAGTGTGGCAGTATTAAAGTGGTGGAACTGTGACGAGGTGGGGCCTAGTGCTTCCACCATCAGGTACACATACATGCATGGATGCCAAATACCCACACAGATAAAATACAATGAAAAAAGAAAAAGCATGCTTCTTGTAGAATCCATTCATTGTTTAATATATATATTTTAAAAAAGAACATAAATGTTGCATATACCAGTTCCCTGAAAATGTGAAGCAAAACCTACGTGCTTGTGTCCTATGTCCAACCTGGGGTCAATACCTGGCTCCAGGCTCCAAGGTCACCTGGGAGAACTGGATGCTGAGAAGGACTGTGAGGTATCTACTTGTGGCCAATCTGACTCCAGAACCTTGGACACCTGAAGACTGAGGGTCTCCCTCTTCATCAGCATGCCTTAGATGGAGACTCGGAGTTTGCCTCAATGAATTACTTGGCTCTCCTTTCTCTTAATGAAGTTTTTCTCTTCTTAACTGTTCTTTTTTCTTGCATTTTCTAGATTAAAAGCAAATTTTCTGTAAGAAATACATGTAAGAATTAGCAGGAAATAGCCCGAGGATTTACATTTTGTTATCCTTAGATACCTTGGCTGCTTTAAAATTCCTTCATGACTCTGAGCACATGCTCTCCACTAGAGCTCATAGTTGCCTAAGAGAACTGGATTCCAGTGCAACTCAGAGGATGTGGCTCATGAAAAGCCACTCCGCCCCACCTAGTCATGTCTATCAGCGAGGCTCTCTGGCTTATCCATTACACAACAGCCAAAGGTACTCCTGGAGATGTGTTGAGGAATTTCACCATCCCACAGAGCTACTTCATTCACAGACTTCCTCATATCTTAAATCGTTACAATTATCCACCTCGTGACATAGTTGTTGAAATAGAGTATCATAATGACTGTAAAATAATCTCAATTCTCAGAAGTCCTATCAGCTGTGCAACACCTGCCAATATCTTCCAAGTGCTCAAGAGATATTTCATGGGACAATTTCTTAGTTCTTGTCATCTGAGTGTAGAAGGCCTGGAAGTTCTTCATGGTGGCCAGCTTGAGTTGTTCTTCTGTAACTCTTGACCACTCTAGAAGCACTCGCCATCAAAATCTAGATGTTGTGTGAACAGGGAGTAATTATGGTTTTCCCTTAATTTTGCTCTCTAGTAAAATTCAGGTCAGAGAGATCATTTGCAAAGGATAATGTTGTCTATTTTATTATTGGCAATCTCATATTTCCCTTTCTTCCCCTCTTTCTTTCTCTACCAGGGTGCCCTCATTTCTTGGCCCATTGATGTGATAACACCATCCTGATAAGGATAGTTGAAATAGAGTATCGTAATGACTGTAAAATAATGGCTGTGAGAGGAAGGGGTCTTACCTTATCGTCTGAGGTACTGTGTGTATGATAGGGAGGTCAAGCAGCAAGAGCTGGAAGCAGCTGCCACGTCACGCCCATGATCTCGAAGCAGAGACGAGTGTATGTTGATGCTTTGCTCATTTTATACAGTCCAAGATCCTCTGCCCAGAGCATGATCCCACCTGAAACTAAGACGAATCTTACCAAAATGGGTTTTGGTCTGGGGGGGGGGGTGAGAGTTGGAGGAGAGAGGAAGAGACGGTGTTGTGGAGGGTGAGAAAGACAAAATTGAATTATATACATGGATGAAACTGTCAGCGAACAAAAGAAAATAAATTTACTTTAACAAGATTTCTCTAGCCAAGAGAAATCAGTTACAAGCCTGGCTATAGTCTTCAAAGGCTTTGTGTAAAAAGTTCTGTTCATTAAAATAAAAAATAAAGAAAGATAAGAGTCCACATCAGTTGACAGTTCTAAAGAACTCCCCCTGCTCCAGGCATGCCTAGAGGCCCATACTTCAGGCATCTTAGATTTTGTGATGCAGAGGGCTTTGTCATATGGGGTGTGGACTCAGGGCTTTGTATATGCTGAGCGAATGTTTTATATCCCCCAGGTCCATAAGTTAAAAACCTTTGTTATAGAGCCAAGCATCCTTGGTACAGGAAAGACATTTGAATAGAGACCATGATATCTATTCATGACTAGTGGTATATATATATATATATATATATATATATATATATATATATATCCTTTTCTCAGGTCAGAGGATTTTAGGTGTTTTGTAGCAATTACAAATAAAGTTACTAGAAATATTCACATGTAGTTTTTCTTATGTGAATACACATTTCCATTTCACAGCCAATGCTTAAAAGTGAGATTTCTAGCTTATATGGTTTTCTCTCTCTCTCTCTCTCTTTCTCTTTCTCTCTCTCTCAAATAGATTTTTTTCATACAATGTATTCTGGTTATAGTTTTTTCTCCCCACCTCCCCACTCATCCACACCCCTTCATGCTGTCGCTCATAAAACAGACATCTAAAAAAAGAAAGAAAAAGAAAGACATTAAAAAATAAGATAAAGGGCTGGTGAGATGGCTCAGCGGGTAAGAGCACCCGACTGCTCTTCCGAAGGTGATGAGTTCAAATCCCAGCATCCACATGGTGGCTCACAACCATCCGTAACGAGATCTGGCGCCCTCTTCTGGAGTGTCTGAAGACAGCTACAGTGTACTTATATATAATAAATAAAATAAATCTAAAAATAATAAAATAAAATAAGATAAAATAAAAACAAAGTGGACTAGGACACAACAAGCAAGAACAATCCAGAGAAAAAGCACAGGAAACATACAGACACGGAGACACAAACATTCACACACCGAGAAATCCCATAAAGACATGGCACCTGAGAAGCACGGCTTCTCTTCCCCTACATGCACTACGACCATATCATCGGTTTCCTTTCTGAACTCAAGTTCTGTGTGTGGCTGTCTATCTACCTCATCGTAGGATCTTTTGCCTGCACCAAGGTCTGTGTACCATGCACATGCCTGGTGCCTGAGGAGGCCAGAAGAGGGCGTCTTGTGGGTGTTGGAACAGAACCCTCTGGAAAGGAACCAGGGTTCCTAATTGCTGAGATGTCTCATGCTATGTAGTTAGTTTCCTTATAACTCAGGTTTGGTGTAGCACTTCCTCCAGGCTCCACCCATCAGTTACCTAGCAACAGCCAGGTGTGAGCCTGACTAGCATCTACAAGAATCAATCCCTCTCCCCTCCCCTTCCCCCTCTCCCTCTCCTCTCCCCCTCCCCCTCTGCCTCTCCCTCTGCCTTCCTTTCTTCCCCA
>LR750080.1:553924-565539 GCA_902729485.2 Mus minutoides
CCAGAACATGAAGTATGAACCGAGAAGAAAAACCACTTCTGAGGGGGAAAGGAGGTTTCAGATTTGGTGGCTTTGTCATGTGGTGTCTGGGTAACACGGTAACTGATTAGAACATGAAACCACCCAAAAGAACCTGACTCACTCAGCACTTGGACTGAAAATCATTCTCTCTTTCTCTCTCTCTCTCTCTCTCTCTCTCGATTGGATCTTATGGCTTTATATTTATTAAGAGAGAAATGTACATTAACCTCCAAGGTGTGTGTGTGTGTGTGTGTGTGTGTGTGTGTGTGTGTGTGTTATTGTTGTTGTTGCAGCTGGAAGAATGTGGAAGTCTGAGGTGTGAGCAGGGGCTATTTTTTCTAGTTGATGTCAAGTGCTGAATCTTGTAGTGTGGCTGTTTTTCCTTCTTCTGTTCTTCATCCCTTTTTTATTGCAACACACTCTAGTGGATCTGCCAGCATATGGCCCCTGAAAATATATGCGGCATCTTCCTCTGCTCTTTCTTTGTCTGGAGATTAGTTTTCCATAGACAGCTTTTGGGTTGGCTTAGGGAGACACGAGCTATTTAAAAACATATAAACATGGCTCAATTAGCAAATGATCTGAATTGTCCTGTAACCTGAAAAAGAGAAAAAAAAAAAACAATGAAAACCATACAAGCTTTTGATGATTCCTTCTCATTTTAAAGTCTCACAGAGACTTAGGGTCAGAGAGGTAAACCTATAGCTAGAGAAGCACAATGGTAGGCACTGTTAGTCTGGAGAAAGTTTAGGGTCTGAGAAATTAAGGGCTCTATTTAGTTGGCCTGGTCTCCCCATTAAAATAGCTTTTCAGGCTGTGTGTGCCTTTCCCAAGAGACAGTCCTGTTAACATCTCCTGGGATGCTGTGAAGATAAGGAAGTAGGTTTCTTCCTGATGGCTTGGAGGTCTGGGCCGGTTCCCATCCCCTTCACCTTTTCATCCCCTCCTTGCCTCTTTTGGAACCCACGTTAATTTTAGGTCAAGTGTCCACATTTCTGGATCATCTTCCTTCAGTAGGAGGACTTCTGGGTTTGTTCCCGTACCAAGACTTCGTAGTCATCTTCACTTTTACCAGGCTCCATCTTACCCTTGGCCTCTGGCCTCTTTGCTGTGATTTGGAAAGCAAGAGAGTTTATTTTTATTATGGATTGGCTCACTTGGTAATAATCTGAAATCTATTGAAAGATTGTACCCTAATCAAAGGGTAGGGGTGTGTGTGTGTGTGTGTGTGTGTGTGTGTGTGTGTGTAGAAAATTTAGAACAGTTTAAGGCACAAACTAAAAGTTTTCTAAGTGTCAGCTATGAGCTGATGAGGACGACTGCAGAAGAAAACTGCTATCCAGGAAAAGTGGGTGGGAAATGGATAGCACAGCCCGGTGATTGCAAGGTAATGGGTCCATTTGCATAAAGACCCAGCCGCTGAAGTGATGGAGGGCAAGAGTGCTCCAGGTAGGATAGGGAGGTCAGAGAGGTCATGGGTCATATATGTAGGGTATGTTGAGAGTCTTATTATAAGAAAATTAAACAATTCAATTAAAATTAAGTGGAAATTTTACACTTAAAAGTAAAATGAATAGTGTAACAAATAGCTCTTTCTTCTACCAACTCTGGCAGTTCTGGCGTAGTTAGCAATGTCTATCTTCCACATCCATCCCTTCTGGCACTATCTGAATGCAATGTGAGAAATTCTGTTACATCTAAGTCTTTCTGTGCGTACTTATAAAAGATAGGCACCCAGCCAAAGGCACCGCGGTGCTCAGCAGCAGGGCCTTGTCGCCTCTCTGTAAACCAGGCCAGAGACTCATTCCTGTAGTGCTGTTTGAAAGACAGGGTACATGTGTGAGCACGTGGGGGTGCTCGAGGGACAGGGTCTGTGACAGTTGTCCAGAAGCTATCTATTGATGATGTCTTCTTCACCATCCTTTTTTTTTTTCTTTTTCTCTCTAGACAGTGCTGCTGTGGTGATTTCACCTTTACGTCCCCTCCTTCTGTGTGCTCTTTTAGGTGCACGGATTCACCCTCCCTTTTATACACTCTGCTTCTCTTCCCTGCATTCTCCCACCAAGCCAGGTCATCTGTAGCCTTGCAGTTGGTGATCCTTTGGCCTTTCTTTGATCCACCAGCTCTCTCTAGTCTTCCTTAGGTCTTCTTGAAGTAAGAGGGACATTTCTTGCTATTTCAATACAAAAAAAAAATAGCATTGCTGAGACCGATATAAGATTCAGACACCATTTGACTCTTGTTTCTTGTACCAGCCAATGAACCTTAGTGGGTGCCATTACTGTGGCTGCTTTAGAACACTTGCTCCACCTCAGAAGTAGATCTGTTACCCTTTAATCAGCTCCTTTCCTCTCTCCTCCATTCTAAGAGCTGCTAATCTACTCTGTCTCTCTGGATTCATCTCTTTTGGACAGTTTATATACACACTTTTGGGGGGTGGGATTTCAATCATTTCATTTAATTTTAAAAAGACTTTTTATTGATTCTTCATGAGTTTCACATTTTTGCACCCCAGTCCCAGTCATCTCCCTGTGGCCTCATGCCCACCCTTTTTACACTTGCAACATTCCCTCCCCCCACAAATAAAACACATACACACCACCACTGACAAAACAAAAGACAAGGTGTAGAAAATAACTTGCCGTGAAAGCTGAAACGTGTCACAGTGTGTCTCAGCGTGCATCCCTTCATCCACATTTCTCCAACTTGCAAATGTTGATTGCAGTGTGTCTGGTCCAAGATCTCCGGCTTCTGTGACACCATCGAAATCAAATCCTTACCAAGACTCTTCTGGGTCATCCCATTGCTGCCCCGCTGTGGAGATGTTGCAGCTCTAATTGGTCCTTTCGCAAGTCCCAACTGTATGCAGATGATGTGGGTGTCGGGATGCACCAATTCAGAGCCCTGGATCTGGGCATAGGTGGTAACTGATCTGCTCAGTGCATGGGTGCTTCCTTATCCACACCACCGGAGCAAGTTCTCCAGCCCTGCTCTGGCTCAGTCACCCTGTGCCATCACTGACAGGAGGCAGGGTCATCTCTTCTGCACTCCTGCCCTCAGACAGGTTCATCTGTGTCCCATCAACCAGGGACAGCCCTACTGTGCTGCCCAGGTGAGGTGCAAAGCCTGATCTCCTGAGTGCTGCAGCCATCAAGGGACAGGACCCGGGACTTTCAGACCCTAGGGCTGGCTCACTCACACCTCACCATCAGGCCCAGCTCCACTGTGCTGCCTGAATGAAGTATAAGCCCCAATTGCTGCCAAGGGTGAGAGATGGGCCAACCTTCCAGAGTGCTGCAGCAAGTGAGGGGTGGGGTCAGTTCTGCCAAGCCCCTGGACACTCACGGGTCCCCAGCAGCTGCCATGAACAGAATGTCTCCATGTTTTGCATGGACATTGACACTGAAATCTGCTGTCGTGGAACCACAGACCCAGACAACATGTGCTAGGACTTCACCAGTGGCCCCAGGTGGCAGGGATGGCCACTCACAACTGGCTACTCCTCTCCACCCTCGAGTCTCCAGTTTCATCTCTCTTCATAATGCTCAACATGTTCTTTCTCTCTTTCTCTCTCATCTGGCCACCACATACTCACACATTGTGGTGGCTCCTGCTGCAGGCTGCCCAAGGGCTGGCGTGACATCCTTTGTGCTGCTTATTGTGGTGGCAAGCGGATGTCTACAGCCCGCCTGTGCCTCATGCTGGAGGGCAGGCCTACAGGTGGCATGCAGGTCTGCAGGTCTCTGTCTGTCTTCCTCTTCTCACGCTGCACTGCATGGTGGTAGGTGGGGTGTGTGTCTATGGCCGGTCCGAGAGGTCTGTGGGAACCCACACTGCGTGGTATAGCAGAATGCAATACAAATGTCTGTCTGTCTGTCTTCCTCCTTCTCTACTATGCTGCCTGGATTTGATTTGATGTGTGTGTGTGTGTGTGTGTGTGTGTGTGTGTGTGTGTGTGTTTTAGGTGTTCTAGGCATAAAACAGCTTAGGCCACCAAGCCAGGCATCAAGTTAGGGTGAACAGAGGACTGCCATCTGCTCTGCCCCTGACTGATATAAGAGCAACACCACAAAGTGTCTCTTTGCCCGTTGTCAGGGGTCCTGATATAAATACTTATGAATGGGAAATGTCTTTTGTGTCTGACTTCTATTTCTTGGCTCATTCATGATGGTATTCATTTCTAATATTGGCTAAGCTCTATGTTACGGTATGGTTACAGGACCCTTTGTTTATGTATTCATTGGTTGGTAGACATTTGGAGTGTTTCCTCTTTTGTCTGTAATGACACTCAAGTGCAAATTTTGTTGAACACCCTTTCTCATTTCCTTAAAAAATGAGGTTTTTTTTCTCCTGGCCCGAGCTCTCAGAATAACAACTCCGAAACTCAAAATTTATCTATAAACACCTATGCCATAAGCTTTGGTTGTTTCCCAATTAGATCATAGCTTAATATCCCATCTAGTCTAAGTTCTGCCGTGTGGCTGGTTACCTCTGCTCACATGTTTCTGACCTTCTCCATGTTCCCTGCCTAATTCTCTGCACTTGGCTCAAGCCCAGAGTCCTTTCTGCCTACTACATATGTCGCCTTCTATTCTACCCTTTCCTATAGGCCATAGGGTTTTTATCGACAAGTGATGCAACCATATAGTACAAAGAAGATTTTCTCTATACATTTCTTATAGGTATATGTACCTATAAGAATTTTTAGATCAAATGATAGGTTTGTGTTACCTTTGATGATATGCCAAACATTTTTCAACATGGAAAATTTTTATTTTATTTTGCTCATGTATGAAAATCTAGATTAACTTTCAAGTACAAGTATCAATGCAAATGTTTCTGAGTTAATAGATATTTTTCAATGTCTTATTTAGTTTTTGATTATGTTCAGGTATCTTTCTTGTTTCATGTTGGTTGGTTTGTATTGTTTGGTTTTGTTCCTTTTTGAGATGTGCTATGAGTCTTGTTACATGGTATATAGCTCAGGCTGGCCTCAGGCTTCAGATTCTCCTCCTGCTACTGTCTCTTGACAGTTAGAGCTACAGACTGTTTATTATTGTTTTCCATCTATAATATTTAAAAATGGAACCTTACTTGAGCAGTTGTCTCCCAAATGCAAGCTGTTTTTTTTCCAATTTTTATTAGATATTTTCTTCATTTACATTTCAAATGTTATCCTGAAAATCCCCTATACTCTCCCTCATCCCCCGCTTACAAGCTGTTTGTTAAGGTAAAAGAATATTCATTGAAAAGTAAAAATAATGTGTTTGTTTTTTCATGTGCTTTATAATTATGTAGTATGTTAAAGTAGCTGAAAAAGTTTGAGGCATATAAATGAAACTTTTTTTTTTTTGGTGGGGAAGTGGAGAATGAACCCTGAGCTATACCTGCAGCCCCTTTAAATTTTATTCTGAGACAGAATCTTGACACATTGCCCAGTCTGTTCATCTCCTTGGAATCATCAGCCTCTTGAGTCGCTGGGGTTACAAGCATATGCCACCACTTTCAGTGAGCGCTTCAGTTCTTAATGTTACTTTTATTGTTGCTGCTTGAGACAGGGTCTCACAGTGTATGTATCCCACACTGACCTGGAGCTCATTAAATAGAGCAAATTATCCTATAATTTAAGATCCTCCTGCTTCAGCCCTCCAAGTGCTGAGTATCTAGGCATGAGCCACAAATTTCATCCTGCATTAAAATTCTGTATCTGTCTTAGTCAGGGTTTCTATTCCTGCACAAACATCATGACCAAGAAGCAAGTTGGGGAGGAAAGGGTTTATTTGGCTTACACTTCCATACAGCTGTTCATCACCAAAGGAAGTCAGGACTGGAACTCAAGCAGGTCAGAAAGCAGGAGTTGTTTCAGAAGCCATGGAGGGATGTTCTTTACTGGCTTGCTTCCCTTGGNTGATGGCCAACTAGGCCATCCTCTTCTATATATGCAGCTAGAGACACGAGCCCAGGGGGTACTAGTTAGTTCATGGTTATTCTTCCACCTATAGGGTTGAAGACCCCTTCAGCTCCTTGGGTACTTTCTCTAGCTCCTTCTTCCTTGGGAACCCTGTGTTCCATCTAATATCTGACCGTGAGCTTCCACCTCCATGTTTGCCAGGCATTGGTATATTTTCCCCCGAGACAGCTATATCCGGGCCCTTTCAGCACCATCTTGCTGGCATATGATATAGTGTCTATGTTTGGTGACTGATTGTGGGATGGATCCCTGGCAGCCGCAGTCGTTGGGTCCATCCTTTGGGACCTTGTATTCTTTTGGTGCTAATGAAATAGCACTGCCATTATGGTAACACTATGGAGGGTCAGTCAATGTTGTAAACAGAACTGCCAAATGAGGGAGATGTCTTATTTATGGGTAAATATCCAAAAGAAGTGAAATCATCATGCTGGAGACATCTGCACTCCTCTTTATTATGGCTGTTCAATGTAGCCAAGGTTTGGAATCAATTTAAATGTCCATCAATAGATGACTAAATCTTAAAAAAATACAGTATATATACACAGCAGAATGTAGTCAACCTAAAAGAGGCTGAAAATGGCTCGTTGTGAGTGGTGCCATACCTGGGAATGCAGTTTGGGGTTTATATGAAAGAAAACTGAGCAAGCCACAGAAGCAAGTCAGTAGGTAGCAAGCCTCCATGCTCTCGTGCTTCAACTTCTGCTTCCAGGTTCCTGCCTTGAGTTCCTGCCCTGATTTGTTTTCATGATGGGCTATAAGCTGAACTATCTTTCCTTCCTGTGTTAGTCAGGAGTCTCTCTCTCTTTCTCTCTCTCTCTCTCTCTCTCTCTTTCTCTCTCTTTTTTTTTGTATACTGAGGCTCTATAGGCCTGTTCAGTTCTAATGTGATCCAGTCCTATAACCGAGCAGAGCCAGCACTTGCTGGCCATTTGTGTGAAGAGGTAAATGTAAAGCCCTGAAAATACCTAGAAAGAAAGTCTGTTTTTGCTTGCTGATCTATAGTCACTTCTCTGTACAGAAGGCTTACAAGTAAGGCTGACCTGTCTTAACTTCAAACTTGTATCTGAAAAGAAAATGTATAGAAAACACCGTGAGTTGGTCATGGTGCACACATCTGTCCTCCCAGTCCCTAGGGAGGCCGAGGAAGAAGCATCAGAAGTTCAGCGTCAATCTAGACCTCACGTAGTGTGACCCTCTTCAAAATGCAACAAATGGATGGGTACATTACCGTTTGGAACTGTTCATGTTTCATGTACTCCAACCGTGTAATCATCGTTGCCCCTCCCCCCATCCCCACAACATAAACAACCATTAAGGAAGCAAAGTGTGGCTTACTTTCATAGCTCTATCCTCCGGGGAATAATGGACTTATTTTGAAATTTGGACTCTAGAAAGATCCGAGGCATTCTTTACTTGTCTGAGAAATGGACAAGTCAAGAGAAATCAGCAAAAATACTATGAGCAGAGTTGTTCACTGAGGGCTTTTTCATAGTAATGAAAAGCTGGAAATAAATATTTACCTGTTGGGTCTGGGTCTGGCTACATAAACTGCAGTTCAGGTGAGGGGCTGGAGAGATGGCTTAGTGGATAAGAGCACTCTTGCAGAAAGCTGGGGTTCAGTTCCCAGCTTCCATACAGTAGATCACAGCTGCCTGTAACTCATGTTCCAGGGATCTGATGCCCTCCTCTGACCTCCACAGGGACCAGGCATTCACATGGTGAACAGACATATATGCAGATGAAATATTCATACAATTAAAAAATGTATATATATATATATATATATATATATATATATATATATATAAGATGATTGTGAAATAATCTTTAAGTTACACTGTTGAAAGAGAATGAGATAAAGTATACAATATGGTCACTATAAAATTATGATGGTCTGAATGAGAATGGCCCCAATGGACTCATACCTTTGAATGCTTGGTCCCCAATTGGTGAACAGTTTGGGAAAGATTAGGAGGTAAAGACTGATTAGAGGAGCTGTGTCACTGGGAGTTGGTTTTGAGGTTTCAAACCCCCCTAGTAGGCCCAATCTGTCTCTCTGCCCGCTGCCTTTGGGTCAGGATATAAAGCTCTCAGCTACTGTTCTAGCACTTTGCCAGTCTGTTTCCAGCCATAGTGATCATGGACTAACTCCAGAACTGTAAACAAGCCTTCAGTGAAATGATTTCTTTGATAGGAATTGACTTGGTTATAGTGTACCTTCACAGCACAAGAACAGTAACTAAGACAGATACAATGTATGTGTTTACAAAAGGAGACTGAGGCAAGGAGATCGATCTCTAAGTTCAAGGGAAGCCTGGGACAGAGCAAGTCTCAGATCTAGGTGTGGTGGTCCACACCTTCAATCTGGTTCATACCTTCTGCTGGAGACCTACATAAGGACATGGGAAGAAGGAAGATTCATTCTTTCGTCACCTGCTTGCATTTACTTGCCAGCATATCTGTTGGAACCTTCTACAGAAGACCAGCTGAAACACCTAGCCTCTCCGGGCAGTGGTGGAACAGGTCTTTAATCCCAACACTTGGGAGGCAGAGTCAGGCAGATTTCTAAGTTCGAGGCCAGCCTAGTCTACAGAGTGAGTTCCAGGACAGCCAAGGCTACACAGAGAAACCCTGTCTCAAAAATCCAAAAAATAAATAAAAATAAAAAGAAAGAAAGAAAGAAAGAAAGGAAGGAAGGAAGGAAGGAAGGAAGAAAGAAAGAAAGAAAGAAAGAAAGAAAGAAAGAAAGAAAGAAAAAAGAAATTGCCTCATGGGACTGAGCAACTATTAGATTCTTGGACTTCCAATTCACAGCTGACCATTGTTGGGGAGTTGGACTACAGACTGTAGGTCATCATAATAAATTCCCTCAATATAGAGAGACAATCCATAAGTTCTGTGACTCTAGAGAACCCTGACTAATACAAGGCATTTTATAGGAATCTAGTAACCATGTCCTTTTGTAAATAAAATGCAAAGTTACCAGGCAGGAAAACATGCATGACAAAGAGAAACTGAAACACAAGGTGGGGGTTGGGATAAGAAGGAAGGTGGAATACTTAGGGGTTATCATAGGTGCTCTTGTCCTATGATATTTTCTCAATGGTGATTTGGAACTTGTGCAGTTTTTTCAGGGGGTTAACACAGGCAGATACAGGTACACAAGCAACACACATGTACATGTATATATACACACACACACACAAACACTATGTATGCTGTATCTGCATTATTCTAAAATATGTGACCTAGAATACAGGCTCCTAAATAAATCATGGAAATATAAAGACTTTTTAGAACAATTTCCATATGTAGTTTCTTTTGGTGTATTTGAATTTATTTCTTATTAATGTCAACATTAGTGAGAAAAAATTTTCATCTCTTTGGGAGGCATGTGTTCACTTCTAATTCTTAGGAAAACATTCATATGCCAGTTACTGAACAACTATATCTACCAAAGAAGGCTTTCATCTCTTGACTTTATTTCCAATTTGTTGGTTATGTTCACCTGCTCCATAAGCATGTATTGATATCTTACATGCAACCAAAGACACAGGGATATCCCTGTGTGGGATGTTGGTGTGGTGGAGCACCCTTGCTGTAGAGACTGGAGTTTATAGCTGGGGGCAGAAGAAGACTCATTGGAAGGAACTGGGAAGAATCAGGAAGTGAGTTGTTTTCTGAGACTGAACAGAGTGATATAATAGGGGGAGACCAGGGACCTGCCTTTAGCGAGGAGACACTTCCTTAAGTAAGTAATTCATAAACTAAGGCATGCATAACAAGAGAGGGCCAGGCAACGTTTGCATGGGGAAGAACATTTCAGACAGTAGGTGAACCACACCCTTTAGGGTGGTGAAAACTGAGAACCCAAGAGCTTCTTATGCTGTTGGGGCTTAGAGAGGCTGAGAAAAGATAAACAAGATCTTCAGAGCCAGGATCATGTCAAGCTTTAAGGACGCGGTAAGGGCTGTGGATTTTATTCTTGATTTGATGTGAAGCCATTGGGGTTTGACTAGGGGAATGAGATGTTTATAGAATGAGATGTTTAGGTTTATAAAGGGTCTCTTGAATGCCTGGGATTATGGATGGGTAAAGGCAGGAGAGAATCTTGCTTTCTACTGTGAAGTTATATGTATCCAAGAGGAAGAAGACAGTGGCTTAGAAGAATGTGCTGGCTCTAAATTTGCAGACTAAAGATGGAGATCTAGGAAAGAGCCTGGGGTCACATATGGCTCCTAGATCTTAGGCACAAGTGATTTAGACATATTCTTTCTGAGACAGGGAAAATAGGAGAGGGGCAGATTTGGGTGTGTGCATCAGGGTCTGATTTAGGCTTATTAAAATGAGAGTCTCTGGGAAATGGCAAGTAGGTAATCTGATAGACTTACCTGGAGTCGAGTTGTGGGGAAGTCAGGTAGAAAAGTGCGTGTAGGGGTCAGGTCCCCCACAAAGCAATGATTTTCAGAGCTCTAGAGTCAATTCTCATAGTCACGGGTACATGGCATGTGATGCTCTTGCCTGTCAACCGGATTGGACAGAACAAACCCCTGGGTGTGTCTGTGACACAGTCTTCTGAGAGGATTAGATCTTGAGGGTTTTCACCTAATCCGTGGATTAACCTTCAGATGGATCTAAAATTTGAGTCGACTATGGGAAGGCTGGGCTGGTTGGGAGAAGCAGGGGACTGAAGGTTGGCCTGTGAAGGGCGTGTCTTACCCAAGCTCTTGTCTCTGACCTTGCCACACACTGCCACAGCCATGATGTACTGGGCCACCACTCCACCCAGTAACAAGAATCACGTGACCAAGGACTGACCGTGCTGAAGCCAGGAACCAAGTCAACCCTTAAGTAGCTTTTCTCTCAGGTGTTTTGGTCACAGAAAGCTAACCCCACGTGCTGTGGCACTCTTCATTTAAGATAAACTTGCCCAGATGGACTGTGTCTGTGTGAAGGCTGACTTGGATGGACTCTCTCTCACTTTGCTCTCAAAGATGGACAGTAAAAAGAAATGTTTGCTGGGCCTGGAGAGATCGTGGCAAAGGGCTTCTCACTGTGCAGATCAACATTTCAACCATTATCCCACTCACTACAGCTGAAATCAGTCAGAACCATCTAAAACAGGGATTCACAGCATCATTTAAGAAATATTAGCAGCTAATGCTAAACTCTTATAGGTATCGTGAATGTTTGAGTTAATGTGAGTAGATTGCCAGAGAGTATTTAGTGGCTGACTCCTTTCATTCTGATGCTTGCTGACTTTAGTGCTAGACTAAACTCCCAATAAGGGGATGTAAATGTGTCTCTTACTTTTACGTGGCATGCCTATTTTTAATTTGACAGGTAATCTTATCATAATACTTTTAATATATTGCCATTTTCATTCTGAGGTTGATCTTTGTGGCCTTTTCAATTAAGTTCACACTTGAAAAATGTTTCTTATTCTTGCATCAAACTCTCTAGGCTTACTGCTAGTGGTTTCTTTTGTTTCTGGTCTGATTTAGTATCTATTTATCTTTAAAAATTTTATTTATTTTTGCTTGCAAATACAAGGAGAAGTTAATATGAGGCATAAAGAAATGATGATTTATTTATTTATTTTTTTGCTTCTTGACAATAATTT